>ML217698.1:0-11663 GCA_004785975.1 Popillia japonica | reverse complement strand
ATTATTATTATTATTATTATTATTATTATTATTATTATTATTATTATATATACATATATTCACAGCGCAAAAACTCGATTAATTCGGAATTCCCGTTTATGATTTCTTCTGTCAGTCTTAATGCTCAAAATTAACAGTGTCGAGATCTGTGTTTAAGAAATCTGATTTTGCTAGAATGAGTAGGTTTATAGCGTCATTTTAAAAGGACAGAGGGGTTAAATGGGTTAAGTTTCTTTAAACCTGTTGAAGTATGTGTAACAATGAAGTAATTCTTATTTTAAAATATACAACCCTCAGAGATTACTAATAGTTTCCATATTTTACCAATATAAATTAATACTACAAAATACAAAAATGCGCTAACAAATTTAAGGTTCAAAGGATAGACAGAAATGAACCTAATATCTTAATAGAGGTGTGTTGCCATTAATAACAATAAATTGAATAGTACAGCACATTTTCGATCATAAATTTGTTAACAAACTCACTTTCATTGTTAGCAAAATGTAGGAAGATACATAATCATATATACTCAGTAATTTTTTTAGGTAAATACAAGTAACAACAAAATAAAAACTTGAACGAAGTAAATTAATATACCACGCCCTGTATACAGCTGAGCAACGATCGTGATAGAAAAAAATGAGATGAGAAGGGAATACTTTTTGGGGTCGAACGGAGCATCACAGAAGGGCTGCTTAGAGTTTATACAATGCAATTACTTGGCCAAAGTAGATTTAAATTTATGTCGACGTGAAGACACGGGGGTTGGTTTTGCGGGATAGAATGAGTAGAAGACGCCGATGGAAGCACAATAGGTGTGAAATTTATTGAATGTGATTGATACTCAAATCTCTTTAATCAACGCCTTCTCGTTTTCTATCTGGATGATGAAATTTAGGAAACTGTTTGGAATGAATTTCTCTTTTTGGTTGAATAAATTAAGCATTATAATAGATTCAATTTAAACTGAAGGGATAAATAAGATATTCATTTTAGAGTTTATATTCCTCTCAACAGTACCTATACAGAAGTTCAATAAAGTTAGTTAATCAATTAGATAGATAGTTAAGTAGGTATGCTTTTGGAATCGTTAGCCGAAACTTATTTTGTTCAATGCATGTATGTCTGTATATGCGTGTATACCTTATTCAATATTTTTTGCTATAATGTTAGTATATGTAATAAAATTATCCTTAAAGTTTGTTATTTATGATGTAATAATGCATTAATCAATAATTTCTAGCACAAGGTGAATAAAAACAGAGGTTAGTAAATACTGGTAACTAACTTGAACTTGTTTTTATGGACGTAATGATCATTAATAAAATTGGTACGTTAGTTCAATATACCTAATCCGTCTTGCGATATATTTAGTCCAATGTTATACCAACGAAAATGATGGGAAGTAGTGATAAATCTTAGTTAGTGATACATAAGTGAGTTGCACGCCTGAAAAATAATAGAAACGGGGCTAGACAAAAAGTGGACATGCCTACTGTTGTATATAACACATTGCCTTGTAATAATAGTACAAAACATTAACCGTTATTTATTAAGAAGGCTGCACTTAATTATCCACAACAGAAGTTGATAATAATTTACAGTTTTTGGCTAGACAGTCTCAGCACACATTCTAAATCAAGTAAGACAGAAATGAGATGCAAAATCTGAAATAGAAGTATTCGTGGATTATCGCGAAAACGCAAAAGGATATTGAATATATTTATCTGAAAAAAAATAGAATCAATAAAGACAGATGTTATATTGATAAATGCAAATAAATCAACTAATAGCTTAACTGAAGAAAACGAGGTTGAGGAGGAAGAAAATCCTTTTTACAAAAGAGATGCAACAAGAAAATGACGCAAAATATCCAGAAGTTGAAGTGCAAATAACTGAAGAAATGACAAATAATTCAAAAGTTTTTCAATAGTTCTAAAAAAGAAGAAATACAAGCTGAAGAAAGTAAATCCAGCTAGAGAAAATTACATGATAAAAGGAGAAAATAAAGAAAAATGGCGCGAATCGTTGCAGCGGGGAACGTTAAAGGAAAACAAGACGCAAGGGTAACAGATCACCCTGCAAACAGGCTTGAAAAGATTGCATTTTATATGGATGCATATTATATGGATGTTCCATAAAGAGCTCCAATTTCTTGGGATAAACGTTGCAATAATTTTATAGGCCGTGTTCCATGAGATCATCAACATAAACAATTAATTCTTCAATACGAATAGTTGGCCCACCAGGACCTTCTTTATGCGTCATTGATGTGACTACGAAATACATCAACACAATGTGCAAGGCGCATGTAGAAATTTTACTGTAATGCCACTAAATCTGGGAAATACCCACGACAGCTGTCCAAACATAAATGCTGACTGCTTTCATGAACCAGCACCACTGTTCTAATTTGGCTTCAATCACAACAGTTTTGCGTGTTGCTTTGAAAAAACCATAATTGAAGGACTCTTTAGATTCTAGACAGCAAGTGTATTGACAAATATGATAATGTCAGTGTAACACTTAAACTGACAGTTCTATGGAATAAGCCATGACAGGTATTTTCAATACTACGGCAAGCTTTTATGAATATAATCGTTGCTTTCACGGTATTACTCCATAATCAATTTTGGCTTCATCACAACTAGCCACTAGTTTGGATACGATATCATGCAAGAAAGATTTTAAAGACAATGTCTTTAAAAAATACACGGAGAATTTAGCCCTACTATTCTGTTATCGAACGAGTGACGTCTAATCTCAGTGCCATATCGCCATATCAAATAATAGGGAACTAGATTTCATAAGAGCAATAATTAGACTTAAAATTATTAGAAAGAAACTATTATATTTATACATTACTGTAACAATTTCAGAATTAACTGATAAAGATTGCGTTTCTATAGCATTTCTGTAACCATTTTCCAGATTAGATCAAGCATAAACTGTATTGTAATAATATTAGGCAAATACCCTCATCAATCGAAAGCTCCTCCAATTAACGTTATACACCATTTTATATATCTGTACCCAAAAAATTATTCTGAAAAATAACAGAGATTGTTTATCATGCAATTACGAGGTTCAATTTACAAAGTAAACAATTACATTAATTACTTGTTTGTTCCTGAGTTGCTTTGCTGACTAAAAGCGGATAATTCAATCAAATGATACAATGTAATTAAAAATACGCTTATTTTCTAAAAGGCTGTCATGCTGTTAATTGTAGTTAATTAATATTCCTTTATTAATTTATAGTACTTTCAGACAACTCACGTTGTTTGCGTAAACTATTTTTTTATAAATTTTATCAGTTCTTTTGTAACATTAAGTTTTTGAAAATTACTGTATGTTATCGTATATATTTGCTAAATATTAGACTATATTTACTACACATTTACAAATGCTTGGGTAACATTTAACAAAGCACAATAATTTACTTAGAATGAACAATAAATCAAGTACACTCGTACGCTATGTTACCTATACGACCTTTTTGTAAACTAACTTGTGAAATACTCCATTTATAATGCTTTATTTCAGCTGCGTATGAACTGTCAAGAAAATGCTTTGGCTCTGTCTCATACATCACAATTACTGAAGCATTTGTTAGTCCTGTCATCGTATACTATTAACTAAATCTTCACGTTCTGACTACGACTAATGACTTACATTGTTGATTCCTGCATTGTATGGATATTAGATGCGTAAATGATTTGACTTTGCGGTTATTTTGTATTTTATACGAAATGATATTGTACTATGTACCTACATCTTAACATTTTAGGTTTTAATTCTATTCTAGTCATAATATGTGTTCTTGTAGTTGAATTAATTTACGCACCAGTGCATTATTAACTTTATTATAGAAAATTTTACTAAAGCTGACATTAGAATCACATCTGCAATGAAAACATAAGATTTGCTATTATTTAATTAGACAATGTATATTAAGTCAATATTATAACCAAAGGATATCCCTTATTCGATCATTCAGTTACTGGTAATGATATATTTTTTTATAAAACTACACTTGGACACCTTTTAAACTCTTCAATTATATGTTTTTTGAAGTTATAAGAAAAAAGTGTGAAGCAGGTAAATATAATCAAAACTGCAATATTCAAAAAGTGACGGTGTAAAAAACATGTAATAGAACAACTAGCTCTTCTGTCTAAAGTGATTATACTTGCAGAAGTCGTTGTGGAGTTCATTATGTTAAGCCTAGAACGTAATACTTACAACGCAGTGCTTTTCGTTGTATATTCTTTGAAGTACTGACAATTGTTTTAACTGGCCTTAATAACTTTTTGTTTTTGTACCAAAGAGTGCATTACTTCAGTTGTGTAAGAAGTAATTGTTTACAGTAATCAAGTTAATAAACTGATACTATAATCTTAAGAAATTTAATTTATCAAAATGGAAGTACATATTTGCAGAATATAAATTTCCGTGATTATTAAGCGAATGTCACTAGCCAAAAATTGTTTACCACAAGAAGGGAATAGCTTCGCGTAGATAAGAGCGAGCGCCACTTGTTCCAGAACATGAAATTTATAAGCCGAAGTTATTCGATCAGGACCGAAAAACAAATTAAATGGAAATAAAACCAACTTGAGATTAAAATTCATTTCCGTTATAAATTTCCAGATTAAAGTGAATCGACCACTGTAACGGACGAAGTATCAAATATAAGGCGCAGTAATAAATTTGTTACTGGTAGTATTAAGTTTTGAACAGGAACGAGACGATTTTCGGTTAACTCTTTCTAACTAACTTGCTGAACTTCTTGTCGTATCGTCGATTTACTTAGAAATGCAGAAACGATTCCTTATCCATCATGGTAACACTTTGGAGTTGAATGAGGATTGAGCCCATCCCGAAGCTCTTTTTATTGGAGATTTTTCGACGAAGTAGAATTTATAAATAGTGTGTAGACTGTGTTTTTTTCTTGTTATAACCTGGACTCTAAGTCATCAGCTACGTCTTTATGTGTAGACTGTGTTAAAAATAGGGTTACAATAGGGTTCATATAAATTGGTTCAGAAGATAAAACGACCGTCAACGATAAAATTAGCTGTCTTGCAATATTCCATTTTTGAAATCTTAACACTTAACTTAGCATTACGTAAGCTGTAATGGAGGTTTCGATTTTCCATTGATAATGTGAAAAATGCTCATACTTGGGTCTGGGAAAGCAACTGCAAATAAGCAATTATTGTAAAACTAACTGCAGCACAGAGCTAGAGTTGCTGCCGTTTAATATTTTGCATTTCACCCTCTCTTCTAAAATACATTTATTTCTTTTTCATTTGTTACTACCTGATAACGTAGGTTATAAGCTGCGTTGGTATAAATTAATATTATACTCTTTCTAATTTTATGAATAAGGTTTGATCTACAGGCTAAAATTTTAATTGTAACTTATTCACTAAAATATTTTGACATTAGCTGCTGTTGCTTATGATATACTTTTTATAACAGCGTACAGAATCAATTGTGGGTTGATAATACTCCATTTCTTTAAGCCTTAAACTAATTTCAAAAGCCACAGTTACAATTTGCCAACGTCCGTATAAAGCAGAAAAATTGGATTTACTTAATCTATTTGAGTGTGTTCTTTACACCCCCTAACGCGATAACCCGTTTAGATACCTGGTTATATTTACTCATAAGTTAGATGACTAGAAATGAAAGGTAATGTGTTGCGTAGAAATAGTATATAACCCTAGTCGACGCTATACAGGCTGATCCATTTTTGATTCTCACCATTGCGATCTCGCTTATTATTGAAGATAGACGGTAGTTTTAAATTTGGCAAAGTTGCTAATTTTTGTGGTTATTACGATCCCTAAAAGAAAGTAGACTTAGAACAAATGACGTTCGAGATTATTCAAAAACACTGAAAAATCTAATTTTTTCATTTTGCTTGTAGCACTTTTATTTGGTCTTGCAGAGAAAAACTAAAGACACACTCTCAAAGCCACTTTCGCTCCTCTATCTAATAGTGTATTTAAAAATTTTATACGACGTTTTGTTTTCTTTGGATCATTCTAGTATTCCTAAAACTTCTTATACATATATGTTACAAAAAGCTTAGACTTTTCTGCGGTTCCTTCGTATTCCAGGATCTAATTTGTTGTTTCTACTATTATTTTGTATCGATCATTCAGTTTTTAAGTGTCACTATTTACTGTACCATATTGATATATTCTGATGAGCGAGACCAATCGGTACCCGCGCAATCTAATATTTCAAACAAATCCTACGACTAATTTAAATGCCACGACTTTAATTATCTTTATAGTTAAAATCGCCTTTCCTAAAATAATCTAAACTAGAATATAACTTCCCAGTTATCGAAATATATGCTCAGCTACTTCAATACAAAGTAGGTAACATTACCAATTTGGCCATTTTCTTGGAATAAAATCTTGACCAATTACAATATCTGTAGAGCCCCTAATGCAGGCATTTCAAAATCAAGTAACCTCTTGGTACAATTTGGTGAAAAGTTTTCCCAGGCATTGTTCAGAGAAGGGCACTTTCCTCTATTTTCTATTATTGAGTATTTATTCCGTTGGAAATGCCATATTTATGGTCAGCGTTCCCAGACTAGTTTTTTAACACTATTAGCCTGGCTTAGTTAACTGGATACAACTTTTGTTTGAAAGTAGTAAATTTTTTGAGATGAGGCATTTTCTTTGATAGAAAAGACCACATTAAGTCTCGAGGTAATGCTATGGTCCAACACATCTAGCGTATTCGCATTAATTCCACCAGACAGATATACAATAAATAAAATACACATAAAATAACAAATTTCGCTTTTACGATTGCTAGTCTAAAGCTTTCCGTTTATATATTGGGTATTGCAGTGCTATATTAAAATATCTAACATTTATAAGATAATCAAAAATGACTGCAAATAGCAAACCACTTACTCTTGGACACAAAACTTTCAGAGTATTGTGAAGTTCATAAGGGCATATAGACAATTTTGACAAGTTGAATGTTTTTTCAATAACAAAAAACCATGTGCTGCAATTTTTAGCCGGTGTAGTTTTTCTTAACAGTATTAAACCCAACGTTATTTTAATTTTCCGAGAAATTATGTGACGCAGCAACTAGAATTACCGTGCTTTCTGGCACAACCTAACGCTGCAAGAGAAATAATGTTCTTTATTCACAAAACAAGTCGCGTACAACAGTGTACTTAAGTGATGGGCCACGACGCAAGGAAGTACAAATTTATGAGCATAAACATACCTCATCAAATATTAAAAGTGCTCGAGTTAGTGAACGCCGTGCACTGTTATTTATAATCCCACTGCGCCACTAACTTCCTTCAGATGACTTTAATTACCCTAATCTGAGAATGACGCTAAGGGAGAAGCGCGGTTAATTATGTGCATGAGGAACTTGAATAAATAATCATATTTTAAACATGATTGGAATGGTAAATGATATGACTATTTTGAGATCACTTAACAAAATTAATTATTATTGAAATTTATGTAAATAACATGAAGAAGTAGTTTTGGAATATGTATATTAAATGAAGCGGATTATATGGAAATACTCAAGTTTTGAAAATTATTCTTCTCGGTAAGAATAAATATGGCAAAAAGCTTGCACTTTATCATGTTAACGTAGAATTATGCATAATGTTTGGTGTCAAGTTGAACAAGATATCGGATGAATATTTATGAAAGTAATTTGTAGAAGAGCTTTCTTCTACAATAAAAAAATGTGAAAATTAATAACGAGATAATTGGCAACGTGCATAAAGAAATTATATGAAAGGGGTCTGATAAAGGGCCGTATTTACTACACTAGTCTGTAATCCTGTTAGATTAATGCTGATAACCAGAAGAACACTGCTATCCAAATTCTGTACCGAAGGAAATTAACATTGGGAACCATGCATTCCCTATTATTCTCCGTTTTTTCATTCGGAGGAGTAATTTCACTGCCAAAATGTAGAATCGTGATTGACTATTTGTAGACCGTGATTACTTGGGGATAATATAAACCTAACAGATAGACAGACAGCTGATTTTATCAGATGTATTGGTTTTGAATTAAACGTCATAGTTTTCCCAAGTAGTTTCAAATATTATAACATGTTTAAAGAAATATCTACAGTGACCGGCATAAATATTGCAACATATGGAAAATTTTTGTATTATCAAAACTTCCTCAATTTTTTTTAGGGGATAGGTTGTGCATGTCTAAGAACCCCAAAATTTATCTTGACACACGTCACGTGACTACTAGTATAGCGGTAAATTTGAAAAATATGCCACGAATCTGCAAAAACTGAGGTTAGATGACATCATATGCAAAAAGTTATTTGAAAAGGTTGCTTAGAATTCAAATTTGTGGTCACATGCAAAATTTTCTAAACATATTAAAAAAAATTAAAATCAGAATTTTTTCAAATATCTATTTTTTTAATTGAATTACATATTTGCATTTTTTTCATTTTTTAGCTGCTCTACTGTAGTAATATTTTTAAATTTGGTTGATATTCAAACAATTTGGTCAATTTTTGCTTAATTAATACAGCGAAAACTGAAAAGTACGTTTTCACTATGACAGTTGTTGTTGCAAGGTACTGTATCTAGTTGTAATAAATAAAATTTTACAAACAGTTTCATTCTAACCTACTTAGCAAACATTACTTTTATTGAAAAATATATTTTCTTTTGCTTTCTGCGGTAAAGTTGAAACCATTAGTCCAAAACTAATAACACTACATGCATACAGCGAAGATGTTAAAGTAGGTTTTAAAATTAAAGAACAACGAATAATAAACAATAGGTAAAATGAAAATAGTTTAATGTGTATGAAACTCAATAAAAGTGAATAAGTAATAATTAGGTACCTACTTAATTTTAGCAAAATATAAACTACTAAATGGATAAATTACATTTAAATAGACAATAACTAATAAAAATGGGCATGTATGTACGTCGGCATGGAAACTTCTAAAACAGATAGGTACTTATTATTTATAGAAATATAGTTTTTTTTAACAAACAAATACTTAAAATTCAGTGTATTCAGCATATTACGATTTATTTCACAAGCACAGTTTCGAATTACAGTCTCTAAATGTTCTATATTTCTAAATGACCGGTGCTTCTATACAGAATTTTTTAGGTAGCCCCACAAAAAAACATCCAATAGTGTAAAATCCGGAGACCTTGCCGGCCATGGATTTTGAGAGAATCGACCTATCCATCTGTTTTGAAATTGATTCTGTAACCACCTTCTTACATTAATTGTGGAATGCACACTAGCTCCGTTTTGATGAAAGTACAAACTCCTTCTTTCTGCCAAGGAGATATTATCTAAAACATCTGTCAGTGTAGTATGTAAAAATAATAAGTAACGTTCGGAATTTAAACTATTTCTAAAGAAAAAAGGTCCGTCTAATCTAAAATTAAAAATACCGCACCACACATACACTTTTAAAAGAATATTGGTCTCTCCTTTCAATAACGAACTCCGGATTTTTGGTAGCCCACCATCTACAGTTTTGGGAACTGACATTCATTTCGAAGAAAATGTTGCTTCGTCCGAAAAAAGAATGTTTTTTGAAAAATCAAATCGCGCATCATAATCGCGATCTTTCAGTACTTGAATAAATTTCGGCCTATATGGATAAAATTTATTTCTTTTTAAAATTCTTCGTACGGATCCTTCTTCAATATTTGTAGTTGTTGCAATAGTGCTTACTGCTGTTTGGGGAGTTTCTACGACTGCTAAAAGCATATTTAAAGTAGATACCATCATCGTCATCAGTCACTGGCTTGTTATGAGGGGTTTTATTCCTGTTTTCTGCCGAACGTGTTCCTTTAAACTTTTCATTAACCTAGATACAGTAGAATAATGAATTTATTTATTGGGATGAAGTTCGTTAAAAATTTCTGCAGTTTCCCTGGTGGTCTTATAATTATCACGGCAAATTAAGATAATTTCGATTTTTTCTTGTAGCGAAAGTTGAAACACCATTTTAAGAAGAAAAAAAACGCTGTACGGACACAAACGCAAAAGATAACTTAAATAAAATGTACAAACATTAAAAGAAAAAAAAACAAAGATACTAGTATTAGTTGAATGACTTAATGTTATACTCTTAATATTTTGTTTACTGTACCACGGCACACTACATTATTTTGTTGTTTCCAATTTCAAAGCCTAACAAATATGTACCTATCTATTTTTAGAGTTTTATTTATTAGTTGTTCAATACTATTAGTTATTGTTTAAACGTTTTTGCCTATTGAAGTATTCTCATCATTAGCTAAAAGTATTAATTAATTAGCTTATTAAATTTCCTAACTTCCAAATCTACTTAAAAACCTTCGGTGCGTGCAATCATACTGTGAAGCTGAATGTTATCAGTTTTGGACTAAGAATTTCCATTTGAAACTTTATTTATTACTAAGTACTAGATACAGTACTTTGCAACAACATAGTGAAAACGTACTTTTCAAATTTTTGCTGTATTCATTAATTAAGCATTCATTAAACAAAAATTGACCAAATTGTTTAAATATCAGGCACATTTAGAATATTATTATACTTGAGCAGATAAAAACAAAATAAAAATGGAAATATGCAATTCCATTAAAAAAGAAGAATCCTAAAATTGTCACGGTATTGTAGTATTTCGTATATGTAAATTGAGTTGACCTTTAGAGAAGTACAAGTCTTAGCATGCATAACAACCGTCGTATCATCCGCGTAAAGTACAGCCCTATGCTTTGATATTTCAGGAAGATCATTAATATATGTATATTAGGAAGAGCAGGGCGCCCAATATAGATCCCTGTGGCACGCCTTATTTTGAGGGCTGCCAGTCCGAATACACAATCTTAGCATCATAGCCATAGCTCTGCATTCTTTGTAGACGAGCAGTTAAGTATGACTTCATCAACGCAAGGGCACTGTCTCTAATACCAGTGGACTCTATTCTCTCTTATAATATGGAATAGTTTATGTTATCGAATGCTTTACTCAAATCCATTAGTAGGGGTATTGTGTGCTCGTCGTTATTGAGACCCGCCAGTATTTCATGAACTACTTGGTAGATTGCTCTGTTTGTATTTCTTCCTTGCATGAAACCATTTCGCGTCAAATTCAATATGTGGCACTTATTTAAAAATTTGTATATTCGGATGTAGAGTATTCTCTCAAAGATCTTTGATATTATTGATAGCAATGATATGGGTCGGTAGTTGTCGATGTTTGACTTATGGCCCTTTCTAAAAGTGATTATAACGGTCGACTTTCTTAATTCGTCTAGAAAAATTCCTGTTTCCATCCAGAGATTAATAAGGTGAGCAAGAAGATATTTAAGCTGTAGAACAGAGCCTTTCAGCAATCTAACAGATATATTATCATGTCTCACCGAATCTGTTTGCTTAAGATTTTTTTAGCGCGCCATGCACTTCTTCTGGCATTGTTGGCGTCATGGAGATAGTACAAGGGTTCCTATGCAAAGCGCATGGATCGCCAAATCCATCGCTTTTGGTACTTCCACATATATGTATTGATAAGATAATTATTTATGTTTGCTAGTTTTTCTTTCAGCGATGGGGTTGGTGTATCGATTTGAATGTTTTCTATACAGCAATGATTAT
>SMLS01062098.1:0-20447 GCA_004785975.1 Popillia japonica | reverse complement strand
GACAAACATTTGTGAAGGTTTAAACTAGTATTTGTCTAAATGTTTGTATTAGATTGGTCCAGACCCCGAATGTGGAAGCGTAGGTACAGTATTTGCTGAGCTTGTAGGCATTCTATTATGTATATTGTGAGTGGAAGAAATAAAAGCTATTATTATTATTATTATTATTATTATTTTTATTATTATTATTAATAGCTTGTTTTTATCGGTTTACCTATTTTTTGGACAGTTTTGGACTTCAAACAACTTGTTTAGGCGAATGACAAGATTTTTGACAACTTCGTATAGGACGTATTTTATACGATTGCCTGGATAAGATGACTAATTAAAACATCCTATGTAGAAAATCTGAGGGAAAATTCTATTTAAATCTAAATACATAAGGAAATGTAGGTGTTAACATTGACATAACTCCATTTGAAACTGAATCATGAAATATAATAATTCTTTGCTTAAACTTGTATTCAGGTAATTTAATTGTAAACGATGTTTACACGTTTATATTGCAAAGAAGGTCAAATGTTACAATCGATTAATTCAACACCATAGAACTTAAAATAGGAAATTAACGTAAATGTTTGTAAAATACAAAAATATAATTTAAATTAATTCAATCAATTGATTTCTACAGGTGACACCTTAAGTAGTAGTCTTAGAACTTTAAATAACACTTAACCTCAATTAACCATGTATACCAATCTAAAAGTATTTTAACAGAAATCTAAGTACGTAATAATTATCTATTTAGCTAAACAATTGAGATAATGCTACTTGCATGTATACTATTAGGAACTATTAATTATTGAATTTGTGTGTTTAAAATGTTTCGAACGATTAGCTCGAGTATTGGAATTGTTCAACTTATTCCCTCGTTCATTTTTTTTGTTTGTGGAATTGCTATTCAACGCATTTATCACTGGTAGAAATAGACAAAGAATTTACAAATATCTGTAAATGTATTTATTAACAAAGTAGGTAGTTCTTTGCCTCATGTATGTACCTGGTAGATTTTTCTCGTGATGTTTCAGTCGATTTTAAGTTTTATCAAAATGTATATGTAATATACTGACGCTTTTGTAAATTTCATTTGAGATTAATTCTTTTACATGTTTTTTTTATTTTTTTCTAAAGAGCTTTCCATTGGCAACTTTTTAAAAAATTTAGCAACGTATCTTCTAAATTTTAAACAAAAAAAATATTCTGGTATTATGCCAAACAAAATAATGTATGAAACAAAGGAACACCAAATCGCTTCTACTTACGTTACTTCTTTCACGACAAGATAATCCTGTCAACACAAAATTGAATGATTGATGGGGATCTGATTTTTGTATTTGTGTATGATAATAACTTTGCTTATATCTGGATTACGCGACCTATTTGCTACAGTTTCGTTTCTGTGTTGCTTATCCAAGTTTGTATGTACCGTTTCGTTAGAAGCGCCAGACATACAACAGTTAGGATTGAGTAAAATATTGCTTTTGTGAAAAATTGACCTACAAACTCATAATGGTTCTTAATCTGTAATTTTAACAGAATTTATTATTCCATTATTTTATCATTTCAAGGAAAGAAAAATATGTTCTGTGTATATTTCTTTACGTTCTGATAAACTTTATGCTGTTCTGTCTACAGGAATTCATTACGGAGTAAAATTTGAAGATTTGTATGCATTTAAGCAATTTGAAAACATAAATTAACATAATTATGAAGCGTTAGGCCTAAGCGCATCTGGAATATACATACATCATTACCAGAAAATATGGATATTAATGTTTTCTGCGTCCTGGTAGTATAATATTTAGTTTTTTATCTTGATTTATATAAAACGTTTTATGCTGTAGTTCTAACCGGAATAATATTTAATTGCCACGTTGTATTAAAGCTGCAGACGTTTTATGAAGAAGAATTTTGATGTATTTTTTTCTATTTTGTTAAGGTTTATTTATGCTGGGAAACAGCTTCTTCTATTAATTTAATAAGGAATACAAAATTTTTGTGCGTTATCAAATAATTTAATTATATTACGGCATATGTAATGATAATATCATTATCATTTATTGTCTTACTAGTAGTAATTAAAACTTGTATATCTACTATTTTAGAGATTTGAGATGTTGAAAGGTATAATTATTTTTAATAAAATCTAAGCTTTATTACTTACGCTATTCTACATATTACAGCCATCACCAGTGCCAAACTTAAATAACGTGTACCTGTCAGTATATATTTCATGCATATGAATTTAACTACTCTTTGAACATTTTATGACGGCAGATATTATAATAATGCCTACAGTTGGTTTGTACTATGTACAAAACTTTTCATAACTTATACTTTTGAGAGTAAACAATGGGTGAAACGTCGATGAGGGTATGACGAATAGAGGTTAGTATTTGGTAGGGATTAAGTCACACAACTTCCAAATGAGTTCAGCTACTTTTAGAAAAGTAATACAATACTAATCTTTATGAACACAAAAGTCATTTTTGTTCATTGTTTGGGAATATTCTAGCCGTAGCCGTTAGCAGCAAATAATCATCGTATTGTAATGTAAGTTGTTACTACCTAGAACCACTGTGGTTGCAACAATTCGTTTTGTGGATTGATATAAAAAATATATTAGATACACCACACTGACTTATGTACCTTTTGGATGCAGCTTTCAATGCACGCAAACATATCAGTTGCTATAAGCCAAGTGAACAGTCTAGGATTGCCAAATACAAACCATTCTATATATCCCCCAACGAATTTTTTGTGCACATTTAATTTTGGTACCTATCACTGATTTTGGAAATTATATGCTCTTAGTTACGTTTTGATAGAAACATAATTTAGAGTAAAGTGAATTTGTATCTGGTGTTGTAGTTTTATAAACTATATCCCGTGAGGAGATACTACAACAAGTTTAGTCAATCCATCATTAGAAAATTTTGGAATAACATTCGCATTAACTATTCAAGTAACGGCAGATAGAGCGGCTTACTTTCTTCTTATGAAAATTATATATGTATATCCTAAAGTCTTCATAACAAACGTAAACCAATGGCCTAGTTGAAAGACGAAATCGAACACTAGTGGCAGTTATAATGAGTAAAGTGGGTTCATCGAGATTAGGCAAAGATTGAGATGATCAAATGCAGGAAATCAAAGTCAAATATAAACCCGAGTTTGAACAAAATGCTAAGGCAAACTCAATTTAAACTTATATGATTTCTGGCATGAATTTGCAGATGGAAACTTGAGAATGATATAAAGCAAATGCGAGTAAAATACTAAGGCAAACTATATTTAAATTTATATTACTTCTGGCATGAATTTGCAGATGAAAACTTGAGAATGATATAAAGCAAATGTGAGTAAAATACTAACGCAAACTGAATTCGAATGTATAATCCCAAACTTGACTTTTCAGAAGGAAACTTGAGCGCTTTGATGAAGTAAACTCAACCAAAATATTAATGTACAAAAAAATTTAAAACTTACTAGCCCTACGTTTCATCACTAGCAAAAGTTGGACAGAGAATGTCGGAAAGTCACAGAAAATCGCACTTTAGTGACTTCTTGACCACATACAAAATGCAGTTTGGTTTAGAATAATTGAACTACGTACGCCAGTCCTTAAACTTCAAAAGTGATATCCCGATTGGGTTTAGATTTGGGTATCTATATTTACGTACTAAACTAGAATTGCTTTTATTGTAAGTGTACGTATTGCCCAACAACATCTGCTAGTTTTACCAACATAAGTATATATGTCAGTATTACGAGCCAAGAGGACCCATGGTTGGGTTGTAGATCATTCTTCATCCCTTCCTGTCGCCTGTTCTCGTGTGCCATCCCTTTATTCTGTTTTCATTTAAATCCTATTCTACTCTCTGTAATCTTTTCCTTTATGTGCTACCTCTTCCAGTTACATATTTTTTTCGTCAAAACTTGCTTATTTGGCTAGCAGCGTCCAGTCTCGTTATGTGTTCTTAACCATCTTATTCTATTTGCTCTTACTACAATCGTTATGGATGGTTCCCCATATATGTGATTCATTTAGCTCTTCATTTGTTCGTCGTTTTTAAACGTCATTTACTTTTTTACCACCACATCTTTCCTCAAATATTAAATATCGATTCCTCTTTCTTATTCAGTTATCATGTCTCTCCCCCATAAATGACCACTGGTCTTATTATTGTTTTGTAAAATCTTTTTATCACATTTTGCAAGATATTTTTTGATCGTAGCATATGCACCAAGCCTCCAATACATTTTATATCCTTAGCAGTTATTTGTTATATTTCTACTTTTTCTTCATCCTGAGTAGTTATTTATTTCTAACCCTCCATCTTTTGCTGCTTCTTTTATCTTTCTATTGCTGTAACCAAATTTTCTGTTGTTCTTAGCGGAATCACTATATCATCTGGATAAGCCCACAGTTTTTACTACCATAGCAAACATTTTTACTAAATAAAATTCAAATTTAAATCATGTTGCTTTATTAACTGGTACAGATGCATGTTTCATTTTTATTGGTTTAGAAAAGACACCAACTTCACTATCTTATTTCGGCAGCTGCCTCTTATAAGAAGGCGACAACTTAAACAACGAGAGTTAAAAATTATTAATTAACAGAATGATGGTATTTTAGTAAAACAAGAATCATACAGTGCAAAAGGAGAACAAAAAATCAATAATATTGTGGGCGGCAAGGGGATAAATAAAGAAATATGTGTCCATATAAAGCTTAAATGCAACTAAAAAAAATATAAATTATCAGAGATCAGTTATAATCTGTATGAAATTCAGCAATATAATTTATATCAATTTAGTTTCGGTAAATTGATGTAATTAACTCTGGTCTATGATAAACGATATAGCAATGCGTATTGCGGATAATGCTGCAACTTTACTAATGGATAAATTATTTCAACTGCAAATCATTGTATATTACTCTCGTCTAACACTTTTTCTATTGAATATATTGGAACAGCATAAATGAAAGAATAAAACACAATTTTATTCCACAATGATTCTGATAAGCACCGTGTACATGTAATATGTAGATTACTTACAATTTCCTGCGTTCAGTTAATCTCACACTTTTCCTGCGAAAGCGTTAAACTTTGTTTAGGTATGCGTACGAATATAAAAACGTCAAAATCTCCAGACATTCAGAAAAGTCAATTTGAATTCAATCTCCGCGTAAGATAGTCGCCATCTTAATTAAACAAGTAGATGGAATATAAAAAGATGTTCCTAATTGGGTCTGACATTGGAAGTATCACAGCAATGAATAAACGTATTGAATAAATTATCAAATGTATTTCTCGCAGTGCATAGTTTTGTCTTCCGGTATAGCCGGATGCTATACCATTAATAAACAACTTTTTTTTCTCGTTAGCGTCACACGGATGGATTAATGAATAAATGAATTAAAAACTACGAGAATTTTTGAGTAATAAGTGGCATTCCTCAGTATGATATAAGATCACTAGATTCATACGCATGGATATACTAATTATTGTTATGGAACTGAAGGTCTATTAAAATTCATTTATAATTTAGTCAGCATATATGAGCTGTAAACAAACATAATAGTATGTAATCTGTGTCTATACATCTGATGTGCATTGTATATGGAACGTTTGACCTCTCCGAGTAAGGTCTATCTCATCCAGACAGATCAAATTGACCCGTAATGGTTTTTATACACAAAAAAACAAGCGATATCTTGACATGTTTATAATTCTATTTTTAGTTGTATTTTTTACATAATACACAACAAATACTTCAACGATAACATACTTCTTGTCTCCCCTACAGCTACATAAATACTTCAACAAACCAGAATGGTATTCTCAACAGCCAGAAAATTATAGTTAACTATTCATGTGATAATGTGCATAATTATTGATAAATTATGTTTCTAATTGTCATTTTGTACTGTGTATATTTGATGAGAATGCTTAAGTGAGCTTGCACTTGTACATTGCGTGTAAAACGTGGTTATTGTAATCGCTTACTTCTAAACAGTTAGATAAGCCGTTTGTTTGGTTTGGATTATTTGCTGAATTGTATTTGTAAATATTAGCCTAGAACGCCAGCGCTGAATCAACACTTTACGCCAGCGTACAAGATGGATTCAAGATGGATTGTTTTCCGTCGTTTTCAGATGAGTCTGATATAATTAGGCTATGGTATTTAGAATATTATTTGCTGTTTCTACTGTGAAATTTGGAATATTTAGCAGCAACATGATGAAGTGTAATAATATCAAAGTGAATGTTTGTAACTACTCTCATGGTTGCTAGCATATGCTGTTCGGGTTTAGTGTTATTGTGCAGTAAAACTAGTGCATTTTTTCCGATAATCCCTAGTTAAAACTACTTTAAAATAGCTTAATTTTTCAGCAATAATTGCTCTTCGTTTTTCTAATTTTAATTAATAAAATGGCATTCATGTCGTTGTTAGTTTAAACCTTCTGCCCAAAACATATGTATATGCATAACATTGTCTGTATTTGACCCTAGTTAAAGTCCTATCCAAAATATCAATTCTTGTTCATTCATAAACAGTAATTGTTGATAATTGGAGCCATTATTTTAAAGATTAAAAAGAAACGGCCTATTATTCATTAGTAACTAAAAAAAACTGCTCAGTTATGAGTGAATTGATCAATAATGTTTCTACTAATTTGTTTCTCAATTATCGCCTGGTTAATTTATAAACTGTGTAGTAATTGCTCTAAACATTGTTAGTTGGGCGGACGAGGACTTGTAGTAAAATACTATACCTAATGCAGTGACTTCATATCTACCAAGAAACAGGTTCTCATATGTATATAACGACAATGGTACTCAAGTTAGTATTTCACTAATTTAAATAAACCTTTGAAACCTGTGAGTTGAACTAATTTAGTGTAAAACCAACAGCATCTGTTAATTTTGCCCTTATCCAATCATTCGTTTGTGGAGTACCATCTTGCCTTAAACCAGGTGCTAGCCTACATTGTTTCCTACTACAGATGGGATTTTAACTATTTTTCGTACAAGAAAATACAGAAAAGGTTGTTTGTTAACTAAGTAGCTTTATTTTTATTATATTATATTACCATTAAAGTTGGACCACTAAAATATTTGTCGGTATGCTCCCACACGTCTTTATTTACATCTGTAAGAGACATGTATATCTATCGTCTCTTGTGAGCAATACACAATGATGTTAAGCGAAGACCGCAAACGAAACAAAGCTTCTTAAGAATCCATTCTGAATAGAATAATGTGTGAATTAACATTTTTCTTACTGATGAAACAGGAAGGTCCAAATGGACACAAGATAAATTGGCTGGGGGTAAAGTAGGTCCCTGAAACATATTGCTGAACCTAATTACGTACAAAACGTAAACATTTATGTTTGGTCTATAATTTAGGTTAGTAGATTACCTAATTGCAACAAATTAATTCTGGCAACGAAAAAAAAAACAGATGAACAAAGACACTTGCACTTATAGTTTAAAAGAGAAACGATGATACGCCATCAGACCTGAGCAAAACAGTGTCTTCAAGTCAGGAGGTTTGGTAAATCCTTTGACATCCTAAAACAATTAAGAGAATTGGCTAAAGTGAAACATCAAAGGAGACTAAGGTTCCATTATGACAAACAATTTGTAGTCATACTTAAAGAGTTTGAAACATTACCGTCTAGTAGTAGTCCTAGACTGCAGGACCTACACGTACATACACTACCACATGGGCGGATCTAAAATAAATTTAGGAGTGGCAATATGTAGCAACCATTACGCCCATCAGATTTTCTTTTCAAATGACTGTGAACAAAAAGCAGGCTTTTGTATATAATATGTGTATGTCCATGCAAAATACAGAGAGAAAGATTTTTGTTTGTTGCTAATGCTTGTTGCTTTGTTCAAATTCAAATTAAGTTATTGATAAAAGGATTAGTTTTGAATTTATAGTAAACAATTATTTCATGATATTCCAATTTGGGTGATATATTACAAAATAATGCTAAAATAATATATACATGATGACCCATATGTCCATGCATTGGTTTAAATAATTCATACAATTTTTATTTTCAAATATATTACAATTTTAATTTCACCTAATTAAAACGCATAATATGTCATTGTTTTTTTATTAATTGTGAAATATTATATCTTTCAAATGGCCGCGTTTTCTGGTTTCACAAAGTGGAATCCTGTAGAAAATATTTTTCATCACATTTCGCAGTATTTCTGTCTGTGTTGCTCGAATTTTTGCTCTGATATTTTTGTTGGGCGCTTCAATGGTTACTGGACTGTTTTCGTGGACACTCTTTTAAATAGCCCGAAAGAAAAAAGTCTGGGGCTGTCAAATCCGGCAAACACGGAGGCCAATTAACATCACCAATTGTGATCACGTTCCCCAAAAATGTTTCTTAAGAGAGCCATAGTTAGTCTGGCTGTATGAGCAGTTGCCGCATTCTTTCTCAAACCACACCTCGGGATTATTCTCAACAGCTCGATCTCCATTTACGGATACTGCCACATCTTTTTCAGTTTCAAAAAAATACTCCGCACCAGACGGTACATTTTAATAAATGCAATTGTTGTTGATATGCCTATATTCTGCAGTTTTGCTTATTCACAAAACGTTGAGAGGAAAATGAGCTTCGCCGCTCGTTATCAGATTGTGAATAAAGTCATTTCTCTAGCTAACTCTTGAAGACGAACTGCGTATGCAAGCCAGGTATACGTATCCCTGGGTCTCAACACTTGAACCAATTGCTTTTTGGATGGAAACAACTGCAAACCTTTTAACATCCTTTGCAGCGACCGTCGAGACAGCCGCAGATGAATGCATCGTCTTCGGATTGATGTTTCTGGGTTTTGAAATGCTGTCCTGTACGAGTTGGATATTTTCGGCTGATCTGACTGATCGGGGTCTTCGGGATCTTTTACTGAACCTTGTAGCCGAAAATGTGCCACAAGGCGATCAATCGTAGTCTAATAAGGAGCTTATCCAACATGGAAATGTTGTCGATAAGCTCGTTGAGTCAAGACGATAGAACTTGACTTTGACTTTCGAAATAAACCTCTATAATTTTGATATGTTGTTCAGAATTGTACTTCTCTATAATTAATTTCCCAAATGACGTCTACAAGGTTTTGACAAGAGTAAAACAAAATCACTGTAAATGTCAAAGTTGTCAATAGTTTAAATCAATGCGTGCAATATGCGCCATCTTGTATTTAGTGGAAACTTCATTTGGTTGTAGTTGCTTCTCCACAGAATTCACAAAATTTCGGACATCTAGTTGACATTTTATTATTAAATATAATTGTAATTTCATGAGATTTTGTTCTAATATGTAAATCATCCTTTTATACCATGTCTTCTAATATAATTTGTACAATAAAAAATAGTATAAGACAACACTAGCAATTTTATAATATTATAGATCACAATCGTATAATATTTGATATACACTGTACAAAGCCAGTTATTATTCTAATCTCAGAAAACTGTTTAACATGTAGGGTTACGGTGAGTTCCAACCTTGCTATTAGAACTTCTCGCTTTATACTGTTAAAAGCATTTATCAATTTTCAAGGAGCTTATTACAAGATATTCTCATTGTATTCGTAAGTTTATAACTTCGTTGATTGTGTAAGTGCTGTACTAAAAGTGTTCGTCTATATACACATATGACAAACAAACAAAGTAAACAATAATTATGAGATCTGCAGATCGGTGGGGGATTATTAATAACAGCCTGTTCCAAATAAAGATATGCTTATTAAACTATGTATATCTCTGCTGGCAGCTTGCTGCTAACTTCACTATCAAATCAATAAAAGCCGTAACAAGTTATTTTGATATAACGACGATCGTGGAATAGGAACCAGATTTGAATTTTGACGTTTGGAGTGATAGGGGTGATAGTTGCCAATTAAATTTAGGGGTGATTTCTAAAATGTTAAGATATATATTGCATTAATTTATACCCTCTACTATTTATTCTGCTATTACAACTTGTACTGATACTAAACAATACTAATACATGTATAATCAAGAATCACCAAAACAGAATTGGAATGTATCTACTATCGATGTTCATTTAGTTCTCAAATTAAGTTATCTTAGTTATAGATAGGTACTATCATTTTGATTCTAGTTCTGTGAATTTGGCATGTGAAGAAATTGAATCATGCTGGTTCGGATATTATCAAACGTTTCGTTTTATCAGTCGTATCAAGTGACTTATGAAGATATCTCAAAATATATTACCGCTATCTTGCCATACTTATACTAAAAGATAGGAACAAATTGTGTTCAACATGTGTTTCCACAATTTTTTTCCACCGCCAAGTAAGTGCCTTGATAAGACAGACAGTATGGAAACCATACACATTTTTAGATCTAGTGGAATTGGAGAGGTTTGAAATTTGTCACTTTTCGAAGTGATTATTATAGATATAGATAGATATGATAGATATTTTTCGGACCTTTTATTTATGCACTAATACATATTTATTTTCCTGATATATATACATATAGTGATCAATATATTGTACGCATATACACGCATATATACGCATCATAATCGCCGAGACTGCTTTGTCCAAGCATTCTAAAGAATTACCACATAATTTTGATTTTGAAAATGTTAAGATTTAAAAAAAGAAAATCATTATAAAAAGACGTGAATATGTGAAATGATATTCATTGAAAAAGAAAATAACGCGGTCAATTTTAGAACAGATATTGAAAATTTAGGCTTTTTGCCATGGTTTGCCCTAGTTCAGAATTGTTACAGCCTGACGAAAAATACATTGATCATTATTCTTATAATTATAAATTTACAATTCAAAAATATCTTAAATTGTCGACGATATTGTAAATATGATCCTATATGTCATTGAACCCCTTTGTCTTGAGAGGAATAAATTGATCTTCCATCGAATTAATAATGTTTCAATTAACCTAAAAGTGGAAAAAATGACAGGAAAATATTTTCCAAGTAACGAATTTGTCATAGTCTAGACATTGTAAAACGGTATCACATTCTTAATTTAAACATATTATATTATTGATTTTGATAAAACGATTTTGTTTACATATTTGAAATAAATTAGAGATTCCGAACTTTCATAGTATTCCATAGCTAGAAGAGAAGTAACTTTTTTAACAGTTTCACTTTTAACTAGCTGAAAATTATTGGAACTGAAAGAAATAGAGAATACTTGGATGTGCAACTTGTACTACACTCTTCATTAAGCTGGACGTAATATCCTTGAGATTGATGAGAATTATTGCTCGATATTTTATTTTATTTGCAGCAGCTTCTCTTTTGTGGTTGCTCATTAGTAAATTATCTAATTCGTCCACTATTTAAATGAAAAGTAGAATAGTATTTAACCGCAAATAGTAAACATCGCTTAGTTGCTATTGCCCACTTCCTATTTCCTGAGAAGTAAGATCAGGTAAAGCAATAATATACGAGTATGTATGTATATGTGATTTTTGTTTTAAGATACTTTACGTACTATTTCTTTATATATCTTGTTGTTGATTAAATACTTACTATTGGACATATGTATGTATGTATATCAGTTATAACTTATTATTACTCTCAAAATTCAAATAGAATGGATAGTTGGCAAACTTAGGTTAAAAATAAATTTGGGAAATAACTCTGAATTCTAAGATACATACATACTTCCCTTGTTCTCTTCTTTTGCTTTCTCTATACAATTTTCAGCATAATCTTCAGAAATTTGTTGTGCCAAATGCTACTATATTATTACATAGTTACAAAACTACAACTTGGTGTAATACATGGCTTTTACTCTAATTCGGTTGACTGTGGAAGTGCAGAAACAATCGTTGCGTTCAATAAAGAAATATGTCTGATCGGTATATTATTATTGTTTTTCCGCCAACCAACAGTCTGTGGATGCTGCCTTATTATATATTATTCGATAATCTTATTTTACCCTAGGGTGCAGATTGATACTGAATTCAGTTAAAATAGATCACTGATGAACAAATGTTGCCCAAACTTTTTTGCTCTTTGCCATCCGTAGTCCTTGTCTCCATTGTACTCCTCGTTCCTGTAAACTCTCTGCTATTGAACTATACCATGACTTCCGTGGTCTTCCTCGCCATCTCTTCTGTGCTGTTTTCGCTAGCTATACCTTTTTTGTCTCTCGCTCCTCCCTCATGCATTCTACATGTCCAAACCATCTTAATCGCTGTTTCCTTATTCTATTCAAAACAGGCCCTCAATTAAATGCTTGCCTTATCACCTCGTTCCTTATCTTGTCTTTTCGAGTGACTCTTTCCACCGCTCTCAGATATTTCATTTCTATAGCCCGTATTCTGCTCCTCGTTTGATTATTCAATATCCAGCTTTCAGATCCACATGTTAGAGTTGGCTTGAGCGCTGTGTTATAAACAGCTATTTTTGTAGTTTTCGATATTTCCTTGTTTCTATAAACGTCTTGTTTAGAGCATAGTAGAGCTCTGTTGTATTTTCTATTCTACTGTTTATTTTCGAGTCTTCTTTTCCATCTTTATGTATGTTTACTCCTAAATACCTAAATGTGTGTATTTGTTCTATTTCTCTTCCATCTACTTATTTCCATTTTTACTTTTGGATCGTTTTTCCCTATTGCCATTACTTTGGTCTTATCTATGTTTATTTTCAATTTTTAAAGTTTATGGTTTAACTTTATTTGGAAGTCTTCTTCGTTCTTTGCATAGCTAGCAAGTCATCGGCGAAGACACTCTCAACTTATTCCACTATCTCCATGTTTCTGTACACTACTTGAAGTTTTTTAGTAATCATTTTCATTTCTTTTAGGACATCATCAAGTTTTACATTGAAAAGTACCGGGCTTAGTATTCCTCCCTGTCTTCATCCTTCCTTCGTTATAAACTCGCCTGATTTCATGTGTCCCGTTCTTACGTAATTTCTTGTTTTCTGATATATAGTCGCTATGGCCTTTCCCAGATGCTCATTTACTCCTCTTCTTTTAAGACTATACCATGCTTCTTTTCTTCTAATGCCGTTAAAGGCTTTCTCCAAGTCTATAAAAGCTATGTAAATGGTATTATTCGTGCTCTTTTCTATCAGTTAGTTCAACGTAAATATATGATCTTGGACTCCTTTTCCTTTCCCAAATCCGCTCTGTGTTTCTTCTAATTGATGTTCACTTATTATTTTTAACCGATTTTTAGTATTCGTTCATATACTTTTAGCACTGTACTTACTAAGCAAAATTCTCCTATAATTGCTGCATCCTCTGCTGTCACTATTTTTTTGTGTGGAAGTATATTATTCCTATTTCCTAATCTTCTGGTATTTTTTGTTTTTTCCAAATCGTATTACCTAAATAACTTTTCTACGATTTCTATCCCGTTCTTATCCAGGTGTTTACCATTTCTGTTGTTATCTCATCGTGTCCTAGCGTTTTACCTCGTTCTAACGTCTTACTGGCATCAATTATGTCTTCTTGCCTAATGGCATCATGTTCTATTAACTCAATAGCTCAAGCTGCGTTATTGTGATTGCAAAATGCAATTGTATTTTGGTGTACTTCTATTTCTTGTCTTTTCCACTCGTTTGAACTTATAAGTACATATAATAGTGGCTTCTTTTTGATTTCTTATAATTAGTGAAGAAGATCATACATATCTCAAGCAATGCAGAATACATACTGATAAACATTTTATTCTGTAGAACATGATCAGGCCGTGAGTTTGATCAAACGCAGTTAGAATATCACTAAATAACATGCGTCTGGTGCTATTGATCGAGTTTCTCTAACTTACTGCGTATAACAACCAAACTGGTCAACTAAGAGTCATATACATCTAATCAGTAATTTTAGTAGTAAATCATTAATGTCCGGAAATACATGTGTATGAATACATATCGATTCTGTGCCTAAATTACAAACAAGTGATGGATAACACATTTATTGAATTTGGTACAGGCTCTAGGAGTACTTCATTTTCACTACGCTTTGGATACTTGCAAATTAATTAGATCAATATAAAAGAAAACAATAATCATTAATTCTCTAAATTAAGTATGTATCTACGTAGTTCATATTTTGCATGCCCTATGATTATAGGAAAATATCGAAAGTGGCAAACAGATCTCTGACTAATATCTATCTAAAAATAATACATTTACTACAGCCAAAATTTCTTCACGCTAGCTTATAAATAGAGATAAAGTACAGTTTTCGAGTTGCTCTCTAGACGAAATGTGCCAGACGCTTTTTTACCTTTCATCCTGTGGCTTACAGAAACAAAATTAGTCTTTAATTACCATAATAATACAAGTAGCCTGTAATTATTTATGCAAAATGAATCATAATTAAGTCTATAGGAAACACATACTGTCTATTACAGGTGTAACGTTTTCTTTTGTAGTTTGTTTTAATAATATACGTGTATGAAGGTAGAGTGAGCAATATACGAGCAGATACTTTCTGATGTTTGCATAATTACAAACAGAACAAAACTGTCACAAATAGGACGTACACAATAACAATATTATCGAAATTATCTCATACTTAACCCCGTACGGTGCGAGGTTATCGTATGAACTTGTACATGTGTAAGATTTTTTGGTGAAATTTTATTCGTTTTTTTTTCTCGTGATTTTCCTACCTCACTTTTTCGTTTATTTCCTGCTGAAGGCATCTTGGAAGCTCAGTACATCATAAAATGTCTGCTGACTATATACTGTGTACAGATATTATTGCATAATTATGGAGAAATCTAACTGTATATTTTTTACTACTTTGATTGCATTTAAGACTCATTCGTTGGAATTTTTGCAATCTATATCCTGATGAAAATTCATTTAAGGAGGCAATAGACGTTATAGGTTTCCATTTATTGCTTCTATGTATTAGAGAATAATTCAGAGCTTCTGAAACGTTGAAATAATACATATGTAAGTATTTCCAGTATATTTAGACCAATAAGTAATCTTAAAAACAAATTTTTCGAATTTAAAGCAGTTTTGATATTTTCACAAATGCATGACTCAAGTCAATTACAATTGCTTTAGAATGATATAGAAATGCTTAAGAATGTAATAGGATAAATACGTATCTAGTAAGCGGCGTGATATCAGGATGGTACTGGAATATAGAAACTGAGTTTATTCATGATTTCAGCTACCTCCTCAATGTAAATAATATTAGACAGTACTCATAACTCATAGCAGTGATTACCTATACATTAAATGTGTGCAACTAGCGTTAGTATAAATTACAATAAATTGCGTGCTTATAGTGTTATTGATAATGCATACGTTGCATTAACATTAACATAAATAATAGTACCCGCAAACGCTCTAAGAATGGCTACTGCATACATATGTCTCACGTGATTAAAATACCACTTTTGGTATTATGAGCGTTTCAACAGTAATAAAGCGAAGCAAGCCGTATTATTGGTGTATTATATGAATTGCAATTAGCTAATTAATACAGGTGTACACATATATATTTATCTGTACTGCTTTATTTCATTCTGGACATGTTAAGATATAGGGCAATGATATGCAAATATTCTACTCCGTCTGCATTCTGTACGGCATAAAGCCTACGATATTTTCACATTTTTCATAGAACTTGATTTACGTAACTTGCAATAAAAACTATTCCTTTCATCTGCGGTTTAGTTTTAATATAATGTGTATTCTAAAAAGTAATAGTTTAAACGTGCGGTGAAGTAAAATTAAAAATTTTCGAATAATACTAAATAATCTTCGCAAAACTAGCAAACATTTGCGTCAGTCTTTTTAAGATTAACATGTGAATTAGCTGAACCAGAATTAGAAATGTGAACTTCTAGTTTTTTGTTAGAGAATTGGCAGTATTTATTGGAAGCATTAAGATTCTGATATTTTTAAATACAAACTTATGAATGAATTGTTTTGATAAGAATGATTCTCGCAAGGAAAAAATAAATTGGAATTTAAAGAACATTGAATTTTTCTATTTTGCAGTATATCTTCTTTCCACTTCTACAACTTGTATGTATGTATAATCTGCACCCAGTTAGCAAACATTGGTGTAGTGTTTAAAAGGCTATTGCGTTTCTCCGTACTTTTGAATATATCTTCGCCATTCATCTCTGTCTCTGGCCAACCTGTTAGCCTGCAACCATGTTGTTCCTTTCTTTGCAAACAGTTCCGCTATTACTCCATTCCAAGCTCTTCGGGGTCTACCTCTTTTTCTGCGTTTCTGGTTTTTCGTCTTCCACACTCTCTTCGCTGGTCTTTCTTCACTCATGCGTTGCATATGTCCTCATCATCTCATTTGGCGTTTCTCGATCTATTGTATTAGTGAGTCTACTCCTAGTTCTTGTCTGATATCTATGTTCCTCATTCCATCTAGCTTAGTGACTCCTCTAACTCTTCGCAGATATTTCATTTCGAGGGCCTGTAAACTGCTTCTCTGTTTAATATAGGTCTGTATATGGCTTTATAAACCTTTACTACAACTTACTTGTTAAAAACTGCTTGTCAAATACCACCGAAATCAGAACGCCGTCAATTGGTATACCGATGTCTGGAAAACGGCAGAGAGAACGGAAATAGAGACGTGCCTAGAACCAAGTATTTCAGAAGCTTGAGGATGCACTCAAGTATGTTAATAGGAGATATAGTCAGTTCAACATTGATACAAGCTGCGAAAAGAAAAAGATTATCATAATGATGGTCAAGCAATCATCAGAGCGCTGAAATCAAATATTATCAGCTCCAAGATGGATTGGGAGTGCCTAGACAAACTAAATGATCTAGGCACAAGAAACAAGGGAGCCCTACTGCGGGTAAGTAGCAGTAAACTGCTGGAGAAGCTTAAAAGTGAAGTGGAACAGAGAAAATCCAAATACTGGGAGAATCTCCACGATATGCGGCTAGCTGAAATTCTTTACGAATGTATAACCAACAGAATGTATCGACCCCAGCCCAAACAATATTTGTATATTAACAGAGATACTATCATGCCCTTGCAAACAGAATGGACATTTAAACAGGTTTGGAATATAGAAGGAAGCCGAATGTAGATTTTGTGCAGAAGAGGATGAAACATTCTTCCATCTATTCTCAAATTGCTCTACACTGTGCAGTTAAGGGTTTTGCACTTGGGAACACGCCAAACTGAAGAGGGAGAATTACTTGATGGGGCCTACCGACATTCTGCACTTTTTAAAAGGAATCAGACTGATCGGTCACTTATAAATACTTACAATTACAACAGGGACATAACAAAGATGTCAGGTCGCAGTGTATTATCAGCCTAATACCATATACATACAACATCAACATTAAAATTTGGCAAACAGAAATAGTTTAAAAATAGTGTTTGGAAGTATGTTGTTGTTTTTTTAATTTGATCGCAAAATTTATTTTTGAAGCGACATCTATTCACAAACATTGCAACCACAGCAGTTAACGTTGGCCAAGATTTACATAAATTGGTGTTACTTCTAACTAGTATAGTTTATGCCGCAATGAAATTAAATCAGACTATTTTGTAACAACAAATTTTTCAAGAAGTTATCTCAAAGGGAATCTTGGTTTAAATTAGAATATTATCTACCTATTTTGGCATAATATTATCGCTAGAACTTTCAAATTTACATAATAGTACTAATTCTTCGTGAAATGTGCGGCCATACCGTTTATATATGTTGGGACTGCAGAAATAGTAATAATAAATGAGGCAATAGATGCTGGGGTAAGATTGCAGAGGTGTGGAAGTGAGAGCTTATCAAATAAAGTCCACGTACATACATATGTACATACATATGTATATTTTTTGTGAGGAGTACTTCTAGTGGCTTTCTAAGCTGTCAATCTGTACTGTTAGTGATTTGTTTGATGTATTGTACACCAGACTGCCTGATTAAATAATGGTTTAAATTAGCTAAAATATAATTGAGTTTATTATTGATATAATTTTTATTAAAATATTGTTTCTTGAAAATTAAATTACAAAAAGACTGCATTATGTTTTAATTAATCTGTAATATAATTTGTATAGTAATGTAGTAAAATAACACCACAACACTTCAACAGATAACATTGTATGCGAGTTGTCTCTTGGAATATCTACCAAAATACCAAAGAGTTTATCAAATAACAGTTTATGTTAATTGTAACGTGACAACGTGATATATACATTGCTGATGTATTTATAGGTATTTCACATACCCGACATCAAAAGGGGTCATAAAACGGCCGTAAAATATATCAAGAAAACTGACATATTTGAGTCATTATGGGGATGCAACATTCACATCAAAACAACTTGAGTATGTTTCATAGAAATTTCGAAGTGATCCTTGTAATGTATATTGGCAATGACAGACAAGGTAATTCTGAAGCTTTACAGGGATAGATATGTCCCAATGATACACATCAGAGTGGAAGTCGCACGTTAAAATAAAATGTGTATGTATGTCGCGAGTTATTGGTAATGTGAGCAAGAACAATGTGTATAAATTACAGTAAAAAAAGTAGCAGAAATAGTTTTATTTAATATTAAACTTACTTGTGTTTCTTCGTACAGGAAGAAATATATTTAGACCGTACATTTATAAATTACCAGCAATAAATTTACGGTTCTTATATACCGCCATGTAAACGGAAATATCTATATATAAATTACCTGAAGATCACATACAATACATATGCGCAGATTAAATCTACAATTGTTCGCCGTAAGTTGGAATTAAGCAGCCTTCTCTTTTGTATAAAATCGCAATTTGGTTTCCCGTTGTCCGGAAGCAGGAATTTTATCTTCGCATAGCATGTGATAACTCCTTTCCCAATAGCAATGAGATTCAATTGATAAGGAATTACAAAGTAGTTTATAGACAATAAACACTATTGTGCATTTATAAGAAATCATTCATTTCTCAATATATATATCTTTACACTTATATAGAAACATGTTTCACTGGTACTGAAGAAATAATTGATTCACCAATTTTTAATTTACTTGTGAAGAATAGGTTGTCTTCGAAACAATGAAGTGCATCTTCATCTTATACCCGGAGATCATATCTACTGTTTTCAGAATTGGTCACATGTTCTCTTGCTCTGGCGCCAACTTGCAGCAGCAACGCTGAATTGCTTTAGCGAAATTGATCTACATTTAGAGTTTTGAAATGATTGACTTTATGACTTGAGGGTGTACAGATCTATATAGCACCAATAGCCTAGCATACCGTTATTCATGCCCTTAACTACACACATGAAGACATCCAACATTATTAAACCTGAATAGCGAAATTTATGCAAGAGCTAATTTACCTAATTTGGGTTTGTCTAAACGGAAGTGTATTTACATGGGCGTGCTCACTATAACCATAACCAGTTAAGATTCCTATAAGCAAAAACAGCTTGTTTCTTCTTCGTTTGGATAAATCCCGATAGTTTTACAGTGTTCAGTGCCAAGTTCATTTCAGTAATAGCAGTGCCCAAGAACCAGCTCAGATCTGACAAAAGTTTTGATGCAGCCAAACTCTACAGTTCGCATTAGTTCTGGATGGTCGTTAGCTGACATATTTTACTAACTTGTCAGCTGTTTTATTCCTTCTGATTTTGAAGTGGCTTGCCATCCATACTGTAATGTAGTACCTATAGATATAGGTACTATAGATAGATATTTTTTGACCTTTAATGACTGATTTAGAAAATATTTGTTATGTAGTGATTTTCGGCTAGTTGGTGTAGTTTCCTCTGCATCTAGTGCCAACTCCTAATTGAACTGGATGGAAGCTTGGCTGTCAGATAGGATAATCATTAAACAATTTTCAAGCCGTTGGGTGCTCTATGCTCCGTGCATATATCTAGTTGCTTTCATATTTCAACGCCCATACCTTTTGGTGTTTTTGCGGAAATTTAAATCTAAATTTAAATTTTAAAATATAATCGAGTAAATCTTTATGTTAGCATGCCACATTTTCGTTCAATCTTGTTGTAAACTAACTTCAGAATCCATGGTGTTTAATGTGGCTTTATACTCTTATTCACGCTCAGGATATAACTTTTCATCTCTTTATTATATCTACCCCCACTATGATGATTCCGCCAATTTCTCCTATTGGTACATATTGTTACTGTTAAACACTAATCTCCTAAATCGTGGTATCGTATGTAATGTAGGTGGCAAGTTGTATTTCTCAAAGATACAATTTTATTCTCGGCCAGCCTGGTAGACGCAATGAATTAATCCCCCAAGCAAGCATTTTTCTTGCAAGGCTTTTATCAGAATAATAATCTCTAAATAATTAATTGCCTATTGTATATGTAGTTCGATATAATCTATATATAAATGTGAATAGAAAAAAAAACAACTACTAAATGAATATTATTCATTATTGTGATATTATTGATTGGTGTGCTGT
>SMLS01062097.1:0-17349 GCA_004785975.1 Popillia japonica | reverse complement strand
GTTGTTTACCTACTCACCTCATTTAACAATATGTATTCCTCAATTGTACCTAACAGATTCAAACCAACTTCCGTCAGTAGACCTACACACTTTTAATATATTCCAATTATGTTCTCGAGGAAGATAAGCAGCTTATTTTTCCGGTTGGTGAATGGCACAAAAGCGAATAGAATCGCGAAAGTATAAAAGTTCGTATTTCTATGGATCTGGGAGATAAACAATGGCGCTCATCAAGGGAGTAGATGCTACAGGAGAATCTACAGCGAGCTACTGACTGTTACAAAACGAAAACTCATTAAAATACTATTCAACTGACAGATGCCGCGTGCACAAAAACGAAAATAATAATAACGAAAACCCAATTACGCCCGGCTACCAACGCCATCTACCGAGCTTTCGTGCCGAAACGAACGGATGAATCGTTTGATGTCTTCGGTGTTATGAAGTAGCTTAATTCACAAACCCGTTTAAAATATAAAAAAAAAATCACAAATTACAGGAATCTACACGTATGCATAACCTACCGAATAAATAAGCGAACATAAGGGTGGTTGTTTCAAGGTATACTTACGTTGTAGGAGATCGATGGGTCGGGAGCATGATAGACATCGTGATGGAAAATGGCAATTTTCCATCGTAAAAGAGCTACTACGACCCGCGGGCTTGGCAACGTTGCGGAGTCTCGCGCTAGCTTGTACAGCGATGGTATATAAATTGACTTCAACGCTTTGTGAATAAGGTAAACAAATTTCTGGCGATGTATAGGGGAACGAGCTGTGAGGGAAAACGATGAAGATTGAGTGTAATATTAGAGGCACCCTGTTACTAAAAAAATAATAATATTGCGAAGTAAGTACAATTCATTTTATGGAACTCTCAAATATAAAATAAAAACAAATAAAAACAGGGAGAAAAAACAAATTAAACCGAATTTTTTGCTATCAGAATAACAGATTCCCTGCTATAGTCTGTTTATGGTAACAGACGAGGTACGTCATCAATACACGTCATAATGGCGGTACGCATTATTGCCAAATATGCATTCTCTAATAGGTTGATGTATTAAATCATGATAGCTAATTGACGTGCAATTCGCGTTAACGGTTAAGTTCATACTCACGAGATGGCAACATCGTACAGGACAGGCATCTTTGCATATAAAAAATCCCAGTTAATGTTAGTGATTTAACGTGCCTCGTCTGTTATCGCAAACAGACTATAGCCACAGTTTTTACATAACTTATTTATATATAATACAAAACTTATTTCGGAAAAGTATACAAAATTCTGAACACACCCCAGAGCAGAACCCAAATTACAACATTTTTGCGGATATCAACACAATCTTAACAAAATCTTCATAAAATTACTTCATTAATTGATTTTTGACGTTGTAAAATGTTTCCCGATCTGTCATTCGCAGCTGTCACATTAAGAGGTAATATTTGCATTGCTATAACCTCCAAATTTTATTAACATTTCGCTAAACGTCAAAATTATTACATAAATTGTTGCTAAAGCAGGAATAAATGCAGAGATTTATTTAATTTCAATATTATTATTAGGAAAACAATGCTTGGTTACAAGTTGTTGACAAAATTCTGCAAAAATTACGATTTCCCAGCCGAAAGCTATACCATTCTTGCCTATAAACTTCGAAAATTAAACTAACAAAACGTCAAATATCAAATGTCAAATGTTAAACGTCAAAGTATGCAAACATGGCGGCTTGCTATCTTCTGTAGGTATTCACTTTCACTAGAGCAATGTTTAAACCTTTGATAATAATTCTACCTATTTTTTATCATAGGCAGTCGCTGTAAGAAACCTAATTGCGTGTAAGTTTAAAAACCAATTTTGTGTATTCATTATTCTATTATTGTATAACATTGTATAATATTTCTTGATATTTATTTTTTGTAATGTAAACGTTGGTCACACTGAAATTCGCATCACACTTTGATGCTGTCATTTAAAATGACATTAACCTTTAGTTACCGTGATATAACTGTTCTCTTCAGTGAGTTGCGAGTTGTGATTTGCAACAGTGACAGTGACTGTACCAGTCAAATCAGTGCACTCCACCCCCTCTACCCTACTAGCCTGCTAACGTGCTAAGTTAGGAATTTTTATTTTTGCCAATACATTTATGCGAATATTCAGAATCACTTGGTGATATTTGGTGATATATTGTGGAGTAGTTGGCGACATGCGCTTTCAGAATCAGGCAACACTGAAATGTTCCACTTAAGGTGGCAGTACTTCTATAATTTTCATGTTGCCTGATTTTTAAACTTAAATTTGTCAGAAAATTATCAAAGTGAAAACCAAGCCAAAAGGACATAAGATACAAACAACATAACCTACAAAATTATATATACAATGAATAGTCAGGTTAGCCAATTTTTTGTTGCCATACTATCTACATAAATCACTTAGACTCACTTAGTATTTAGTTACAAGTACTCCCTGGCCCTCTACTGGGACTGGCTTCAACCCACTAAATACCAAATTAATAAAACTGAGCCAGTTTTATTGTTAATCGTCTAAAATTGACATCTAAATTATTTGTTATTATTTTTATTAAAAAAATGCAATTGGGAGGGGACACAACTTACAAGAATAAAAGTTAGTATTATTCTTTCTACAAAGCAGGAATTTTTGGTTTTGCAAGATGATGCACCTGCAATTGGGTGGTGTTGCCAACTTATTAGTAGAATTAAATTATGGCGCGTAATTTAAATGTTTGGAACTAATCCTAACTAAATAATAAGTCATGTCAGTTGCAATTACCACAGATTAAAGAAAAGCAATTTTGGCAATTGACAGTGACAATTTATTTTGACAGTTGTTATACTAGTTTTTTTTGTGTTACCAACCTGCGGCACCCTTTGATGATACTGTCAAAGTAAATAATAATGACAGCGACAAATTATTATGACATGTGTTTCAAGATGGAGTAAATGTCTACCAACGAAGTTAGGGAAAATATGTGATTCCACAGCGTATGGTCCTCGTTTGTACACCATTAGTGTTGCTAAGATTCAGAGGGTGCAGAATGGCTGCCTTAGATTAATTTATGATATTAGATGCAGGCAATAAAATGTGGCACACCCTGAAGGGGGCTAATTCGCTAAATATGGCTTCTGTTTGTATTTTAATGTGCCACCTTGTTGGTTTGAAGCAACAATATTATTTATGTTTTTTTTTAGTTTTTTATGCTGTTATGTCAGATGAACTGTCATTTCGTTTGACAGGACCTGTCAAAACAAATCTTAATAAGATTTTGCTTCTGGTAGATGCATCTACACAAATCTATCGATGCGAAAATAATTTAAAAGATCCAAAGAATACTCGTATCCATTACATTTCGAAAATTCTACTTAACTAACCTCAATATTAAACAATAATAAAAAAAAGAACGAATAACAAAGCTCATTCCGCAAAACATTCCGCAATTTCCGTCCGCCGAACATTATCACGAGTGTGCTCCAGTTACAAATTCAATGTTTGTCAACACGCAGAGAGAGTCAATTCGTCAAATAATACCTCCCTGCATGGGGGAAGTAGAGATAAACAAAAACAAAAAAAAAACGAATTAAACCGAATTCCGTCCGAGCTGTGGCTCTCGCTTAACGCGCACGTTATGACGCTATTAATTTTTAAAATGGAGCTCGCGATATCAACGGAAGAAAGAGGAACCGGAATCGATTCCGTCAAATACAGAAACAAAAAATGAATGGGGTTGTACGTGTATATGTATGTACGTGAAGGGATGATGCTGGTTGGATATCGGGGGGTAGCTGCGGGCGAATTTATTGTTTGTTGATGTTACGGATGGTAATTTTAGATAGCGGATATGGAGATTGCTGATGTATGGAGATCTGAACGCACCTAATGTGCCCCCCATCTTGTTTAGGCCTTCCGACTCGGTTGCACTTATGGATTAAGAATGTGGGTTGGGAGAATCAGTTTCTCTAATCTTACGATCCAAAAGTACCGCCACCTGTCCGCATCCCATGCTGGGCAATACCCAGCCAAAATGCTTGTAAGCATCCTTAACCTGTGCCCTTACTGAAGTGTGTCCTGATACTGTTGAATTCCCAGGATTTGCCTCATGCCAGTAAGTTCCTTCCAATGGAAGCGGTGTCTGGCCACAAGCTGCATCTTTGATTCAACCATGATATGGTGCGTGAGCTTCCTGTAGCAATTAAATACCGCTTCGGAATCATAGAGTCTTAAGAGCTCTTTGACTGTCATTCATTCTCATACGAGGAACTTAAAATGCCACCTACCCACGTCTGTATGGCTATAATTTCGGCTTGAGAGATGAAGAGGGAGCTGCCAATGCTAATGGACTCACCAGCGGGTTCCCCAACTTTCCTAATTCCAAGACCCGTGCCATTTGGCGTTTTGCAGGCATCAACAAACCAACTATGATGCTCTTGCTTGGGTTTGCGGTTATAGATTATAGCAGTCCCTCTGGTGCGGATCTCTATTTCATAGAAGCACAATGGTGCCGTGTTTTGGATGTAGGCTTACATCCACTACATTCTGCTCTGTAGATTCGCAGGGTAGCTTATGACCATAACGACAAATGCAGTTGATGGAGGCCAAGTATGGTCTCTATAGCCCCCGTCGGCGTCGAGGGTATGGCTCCTGTGATGCTCCTGCCGATGCACCATTTCAAGTTTCAGGCCACACGTTTTTCTGAGCATTCCTCTGCAGACCCAGAAGGAGCTCGTAGCTTTATTTGACAACTCTTCCAGCTGCGATTTGTACATCAATTTGGTGTCCAAACTTAACCCTACGTCTTGCAACATTGTGGATACCACGCCCTCAAACTTTCCGCAGACTATGATGGTGATATCATCGGCGTAGCCTTGGACGTGGACACCCGCTCCCGAGGCCCGTACAGCAGATCATCCACTAGACACCATGCCAAAGGCGACAGCACTCCGCCCTGTGGGCAGCCGGATGCCCCCGATACTTTTACTGGGCAGAGATTCTGTCAGGAACATGAACTCTTCTGTTTCGTAACTTGGAGCTGATGCACGTCCTTATTACTTTGACAAAATTTAATCCATCACAACGTCTAATAAACCCGACATTCCAGCGAAATCAGCCAGTTAATTACAAATTCCCTCGACTTATGTCCCCAATAACGTCAATCCGTCCCTATTCAAAATCCGGCCTTAAAAACACACGAGAAAGGAATTTCACGAAACAGTCACCAGTGCTTCGCCTTTTAATAAGAAGATTTCGCCCCTAATTTAGAACCCTTGACGTATCGTCCTCCAATTCTTCCCTTGCGCACCCACCCCGTTCCATCACCCTATCTCCTCTCTCTTTCTTCCTCCGTTTTCCCGATTCCCAATCCTATCTAATATTCCCACACCGCTTCTCTGTTGTACATACAATCGAATGACGACATCCACTAGATCTCGCAACGGATCCTTGTCAACTCTCGTTTCGACGGCAAATTACGAACCCCACGAGCCCTCTCACCCTCCTCGTCCACCATCCCCCGTCTAGGCAGAGCTATTCTGACCGCAAATGACAAGCGCATTAACTCGCCCGCACCGCCACTTTGGAAAGCACCACAATTTGCTTAATTAAAACCGGACCGCACCGCCCTCGTGCCGCTACCTTGACGCGTCGCCGGATTCCGGGATTCCGGCGACCCGGAAAAGACCGGCGTATTTTTTTCATTAGATCGTCGTCTGGTCGAGGTAACGGTATCGTATTACCTCGAGGTTAGCCTCTGCAACCTTAGAAACATAAAATAGGGCGGCGGTTAAATTAACCGGACGATTTGTTGTGGAAGGACGTGATCTTGAAATTGTATCTGTGCGTATTGGAACACGAAAGGTGTTGGTAGCTTTGTGGTAATCAAGAGGTGGAGGTGGACACCCTCTCTACCTCCACAAGACAGAAATTATGATAACATTTGTTCTAATGTTTGTACATATGTGTAAATGCGTTTTATAGGCTTTGTTACAACATTATTGACATCTGTCAAACGTGACATTGACATTTCTTATTATTATAAAGATAATTTTATACTAAATACTAAATTATATTGTTTCAGAGATCGCAATATTGCTACCTGGCGCGCTCTCGCACACCAGAAAGATGAACATCTCCAACGACATCAGGCGAAACCTCCGATTGAGTAACCCAGAAGAACATCCCGAATACGATCCGGAAAGAGAGTAAGTCCGCCTTACACAGATTCTTATTTTAATAAAAACAATCCTTCATACAACTTTGCACTGTTTAAATTACATTTTCTAATTTAGTTTTAGAATGGTGCGGATAGCGGTGGAATGAGTTGGAATGTGGTGGATTGTAGTGGATTGTGGTGGATAGTGCTGGATTGTGGTGGAATATATCGGAATATGTACTTCGAAATATGCTGGATTGTGATGGAAAGCATGGGGCAATGTTGCGGATAGTGGTAGAATGAGTTGAAACGTTTTGGAATGTAGCGGAATGTTTCGGAATGTTGTGGCGGATTATGGTGGAATATATTCGAATGTTTTGAAATATGCAACAATGTTAGAATGTGTGGGAATGTTGCGGATATGTTTAAATGTAGTAGAAAGTGGTGGAATGTGGAAAACTGTGTCGAAATGCTTTAGAATGTGGTGGAATGTATCGGAATTATGTGAGAAATGGCGGATAGTGTCGGAAAGTGGTGGAACGTGTTGGATAGGTCGGAACGTGACAGATGGTTGTTGAATATGTTGGATTGTATAGAAATGTCTTGGAATGTGGTGGAATGTACCGGAATGTTGTGTTGAAATGTGGCAGAAAGTGGTGGAATGCAAAGACTATGTCGGAATGCTTTAGAATGTGGTCGAATGATGTATCGGAATGTGGAAATGTTGTGAAAAATTGCGGATAGTGCCGGAAAGTGGTGGAATATGTTGGAAAGGTCGGAAGGTGGCAGATAGTTGTTGAATGTTTTCGAATGTGCTGGAATGTATGACAAAGTCTTAGAATGTGATGGAATGTACCGGAATGTTGCGTTGAAATGTGGCAGAAAGTGGTGGAATGTAAAAGACTATGTCCGGATAATGCCGGAAAGTGGCGGAATATGTTGGATAGGTCGGAAGGTGGCAGATAGTCGTTGAATGTTTTCGAATGTGCTGGAATGTATGAAAATGTCTTTTGAATGTGGTGGAATGGTGGAATGTATTGGAATGTGGCGGAGTATCGTGGAATATATTTAAATGTTGTGATATATGCTAGAATGTGTGGGAATGTTACGGATCTGTTGAAATCTGACAGAAAGTGGTGGAATGTGTGTGGAGACTAAAAGTGGTGAAATGAGTTGGAATGTGGTGGATCGTGGTGAAATATATTGGAACGGTTTGGAATGTGTGAGAATATCGGAATCGGACACGTAGCGGAAAGTACTGGAACGTAACGGAAAGTGGAATCCGTCGACATTCTGTGAGATGTGGTCTATAGTGCCGAAAGTTGTAGAATGAGTTGGAATGTGGTGGAACGTCTTGAAATGTGGGGAAATGTATTAGAATGTAACGGAAAGTGGTGGAATCTTTCGCAATATGCCGGGATGTGTGGAAATGTCTTGAAATGTGGCGAAATATGTTGGAGTGTGGCGAAATATGTTGGAGTGTAGCGAAATATGTTGGAGTGTGGCGAAAAGTGGTGGAATGTGTCGGAATGCTATGAAATGTCTCGAAATGTTGTGGAACGTGACGGATGGCTCCGGAACATAGCGGAAGGTGGTGGAACGTGTTTGGGGGTTCTAATAAATTATAGAAACTGCTGTCGGAAGGTGATAGGAAGTTCTCTAACGTGATGGGATGTTACGCACTATTATGGAAAGTGGCGAAATGCTTTCGAATATGCCCGGAAATGATGGAATGTTGCGGTATATGTTGCGGAGAGTGATGGAATTTTGCAGCAATCGGTTGAACTTCATAGAAAGTATAGAAAAGTGGTAAAAAATTTAATTTCGTTCAAATTGCACTGTTAATTAATTATTTTCAACCACTTTTCGCAACATTCCATCACTTTTCGCCCTTATCCGACACAATCTAACACATTCTACCACGCAGAGAAACTGCGGTCTTCTATACTACATGAAACCGCTATATTGTCCAATTAGTTCAGATTTATCTTTATAGGAAATCCTGACTTAGTCCCAAGTATACGCTGCGGATGCTTGCACTCTAATATAAACAACTAGCAGGGATATGGCACATAATTTCATTAATATTTCCCGAGATATTCGCATGTAAGTTCGAAGTTGCGCCAAAGTGCAATGTACGGGAAATTAACTTAACCGCTCTGCACTGAAAACTTTCCTAGAGCTAATCTTATGCGGGCGAAGATGGGGGGAGACCTGTTGATACCGTGTTAGCGTATATAGTGAGAAGTTAAGCTAAAATTACCTATTATAACGCTCCCGTATACATTATAGATGTATATACTTCCGAAAGGGAGATAATAATATCCAACCTTTTAGATTTTATATTGTTACCATAGGGAAATCATACCATCCCCGAAACAATAACGTAGTATGGGAGGCTTTCCCATTTCTTTTTATTAAATTTCACCCTTGCTGGACCGAAAAAAATACATATTTTTCCTTATTTTCCGCAAAACTGTCCCGGATATAGTGGATTTTTTGGTCGAGTTCCCCGGGAGCCGATAACCGTAATCATAAAAGAGGGTTTGGAATTTTTTTGAACGGTACCATTTAGTAAACAAGCGTGCCTCGATTTTTTATTTTTTTAGGGGTAGTCACTTATCGCTTCCTGTGTTGCCAACCTTAGTTTTCATTCTCTCTTATTGGAAAATTTCTAAATTAAATTAAATTACAATAGTTTTTAAATAAATCCCTCTAAAAGGGAAATGTCTTTAAATAGAAATTAGAACAGGAAATCCGATTGGAAACCTACATAATGGCACGGTATCTCGTTATTACGTCTACTACCTATATCTGCCGAGAGGATATTTAATCAAAAATGCATATTGCTACGGGTATTAAAATTCAATTTCAGCAGTCCCAGCTACGTACATACATACATACGTAAACACACAAACTCCGAGCGTACGTAGATACACTACATACACCCATCGGCTAATGTAATAAAGATCTGCATTTCCATATGTAATCAAGGTACACGGTTACAGAGTACGCAACCGCAATTCCAAAACCGGTACTACATAAGTATGTACACATACCGCAGACAATTCGTATTACGCCGCTGCACTAACCGGTAACGAGAACCGTACGCCCTGTAAGATCTTCCACCTCGATGGGGTTAATGAAATTAGCCGAGTTCCGTATTGCAATGGGCACACATTACGGAACTTACGATAATGACAGATTCATTTCAACAAAATGTGTTCGTAACAAGAAAAACGACATATCCCGTGGACTGACCGCACGTATGTATGTACATACATACATATACACACATACATAAATAAATAGCATCTAGCCATAAAATTACTCTCCGTTAAACGTATTCATTACCACCGCAACCGGACCCCGAACCCCGGGCCCCGAGTGGGTGCTCGACGCCTATGCGAAAAGGGACGAGGTTTTAGGTCGTTAGCGGATCCCGTAATTAAGAATTTAAATAGTATTCATAGGGCTTTTCGGACCGCCGCTGTTTAGGGAGTAGGACGGCCACCGGTGTGCCAACAGTAGGTGGTGAAATTAAAGGGTTGCGGGATCGTTACGGAAGGTTCGATTGGATTGTTGTTGATTATTGTCCGGCACTATTAACGCGTAGCGATTGCGCCGTTTAACGGTAATTACCGGTAAATCCCATGATGATTCTAGAGTAGTAGTTTGCGTATTGCTGCCAATAACGCACATACAGTGAAATAGGAGAAGAATTTAAAACTTAAAAGCTTGTTTCACGTAAGAGTTAGCTAATCTTCGGGATCTGTTTTAACGATAAAATACGGTTTTAATGGTAATCTACGCTAAACCGTGTAGAATTAACGTATCTACAGGGAGGGGGGAATGAGCATGGGAGAGTGAGTATTAAACGAAGTTGTTGTACATTTTTGTTTGCATTTTAATAAGGAAACTGTTTGCTGTTTCAACAGTTTTAAAGCTTAATTATATAGAGAGTTCATCTATACATAACTGATTGTTACCTAAGTGCAAGTATCTTTAGCGTTCAGCAATTAAAGCGGGATGTAGATGCGTATATAGGCAAAAAGGAAAGCTTATTTAACGAGGCTCTTAGGTGTAGTTAGGAGATTTACTGCGGAATTACCCGCGAAATAAATACCGGTCGTGTGCAAATCCTGGCTAAAATAGGAGAGCATATGGTATTGTTTTAAATTAAGCCTTGATTAGAGGTGGTTATACTTTTTTTTAGATAGTGGATGAAATCAGTTTCCCCGGCATTGGATTCAACCAGCTCATGCAGATATGAAGTCCACAAGTATTCCTACTCTACTGTTTTTGTAGTCTTCTGTTCTGTTGCAAATTATAAATTGTCACCGTTTTTAAAGATAAGTGATTGACGTTGTTATCATCACTGCGGCAATGTTCTTCATAAATCTCGATCCTCCACGCCCTATTGACGTTTCAGAAATTAGTTTCTATTTATGAAGCGTTAAATGCACAAATGTACAAATGTAATATAGACAATCGTATACATAACGAGGGCGTAGTCCGAGTAGCTTTCCCACATTCAAAGATTGTGCTGGTCGGTCGGTGGCTGGTCGGTCGGTGGCTGGTCGGTAGGTGGCTGGTCGGAAGGTTGACTGCTCGGTAAGTTGGGTGGTCGATAGACTAGCTGGTCGGCATACTAGCTGGTCGGCATACTAGCTGGTCGGCATACTAGCTGGTCAGCAGATAACTGGTCGGTGGATAGGTGCTCGGTGGGTTAGCTACTCGGTGGGTTAGCTGTTCGGTTAGCTGGTCGGTAGGTTTGGTCGGTGAGTAACTGGTCACGCCCCACGTTGGGCGCCATATTTATGTAGTGTTACATTGGGTTCTTTAAAAAAATATCAACCTGTACTTATCGAGCTGTTCACTTTATCTAAAAAATTGAAAGATTTGTAATATCATAATAGTAGCTTAGCCCAGGTGTATGATACACATATAAATTATCCATTAAAAGAGCAACAAAAAACGACTTATGTACTACTACTACTATTAATAGACTATGCGGCATTTATCCGGTAATTTTCTGCGAAACATCCGGTATTCGAAGGTAATCTTTAATTAATCTAAAAATTCATTCAAAATTACGGAAAGAACCGTCGTAATTTCTTGCTACCTCGCATACTAATTATTATGAAAACGATTCCCCTAATTGAACATCAAAACCGAATCCGACCAGTATTTCAGATATATAATTACCGAAGCAACACTTAACTGTGACAGAAATTATTTCCCACTTTTTGTAGATAGCGATAGATGTAATCAGTTACAAATCACAATCACGATCTTCCATATTTAGAATTCTATCGCTTGGCTCGAGAATTACAAAAGCTAAATAGTTATTAGAGGTGTCTCGTTTTAAAATGTGTCCTACATATTAAAATTACCAAACTGCACCATTTATTGGTTATGAATCGTTAATAATTTAATCCGTATGTATCCATATTTTTCATTGCGGCCATTCTTTGCAATATTTGTATTAAACCTATAAAACTGTGTACATATCAAACGTTTTAATTGGAGCTGGAAAATGTTTGAAAATATAAATGTAAACGTTTCAGTCCAATTGCTCCATACATATTTATTTGCGGACTGTTTTTCACTGAAAAAAAAATAAAATATTTTGATTAATTATGCTCCTTTATGGGTGAGAAATGAGTGGGGATAAGTGGGGACATATAAAATTTTCCATTTTCCCCGTCAAACACTGAAACCTCACGATTAATTATCATTTTCTTTGCCCATCCTCTACTATGTGGCTGGTTAAGGCTATCACAACAGCTGAAGATGTCAACTCTATAACGCCAAACGTTTATTTACTAATTTCCAACGTTGTGCTACCTTCTGTTTTTGGGGGTGGCGTTAGCACCTTATGACCATAATCAGTGGCGTTAAAGATCAGATTCGATCATCAAGATCATACTTAGCAACCACGTGCACTTCCAGACGAGAAATTTTACCTTTGTTTCGTAAACATAGAAAATGTAATGTTTCACGCATTTAAAGACAATAGTGGTCGGTGGACCAGCTGGTCGGTAGGTGGCTGGTCGGTCGGGGGCTGGTCGGTCGGTGGCTAGTCGGTAAATGGCTGGTCCGTAGGTGGCTGGTCCGTAGGTGGCTGGTTCGTAGGTGGCTGGTCCATAGGTGGCTGGTCCGTAGGCGGCTGGTCGGTAAATTGGCTGATTGGTTGGCGGCTGGTCCATATTCAAAGAGTTATATCATTTAGAAAAATGCGTTATATCGTTCGGGGTACTGGCCTACCACAAGATATGCCAACAAAAAAAAATTAAAACATTCCAGCTCTAAACAAGAACTAAGTTTGCTTCTATGCTTTGCAAAATTTTATAAGGTAAGAGCATGTGTTTTTGTGTGTGGTACACATATAAGTTATTCATTAAAACAACAACACAAAACGGTGAATTTCTACTACTATTAATACGCTACCCGAATATGCGGCGTTTATCCGGTAATTTTGCGAAAAACATCCGGTATTTAAAGGTTATCTTTAATAAACCTTGAATTTTACTCGAAATTACGAAAAGGGCCGCATTTTATCGAATGTGTTTAAATCTGGAAGTCTTATTTCAATCTGTACAGTCGTCTAATTAGTATCCGATCGATTTTCGTACAATCACTCAGATTAAAATCCGAATAATACCACCACGCAGCAGAAGCGTCTACATCTACCAGTTACAAAACTTCCTTTTTTACATTAAACCAACGATCCATCAATACGGAAACCACTCCCGTCTTATCTGGAAATTCCTTTGTGGTCGAGGATAAAGAGACGACAAAAACAAGCACAACGAAACACCAGACGGATAAGCTCGTATCTTCCCCCGGAAGGAGTGCCTCCGTTGTCTCTAAAGTGGCTGGGTTTCTATTCCGTAAGAAAATAAGTTTTTCCCTTTCTTCAATGGAACTCTTACGGTCCGACAATGTCCTCCTCCTGCTCCTCCTTAACTAGTCCCGTTTTATCCCGTTCAAAACAGTCAACATCGTCCGTTGTTTGTCGATAAAGCTTCCGTCGTATGTTCTCCTTGTTAGGGATGTTTACCGACGTTACGTAATCAAAGAAGAGATTCGTATTGACCTTGTCGTGTTTAAAATCGTTTCATCTTAGAATTCTTCCGGAGAATGTATCCACGAATAACGGAAGGGACAATTACACGTCGCGTATACTAATTAGGCGATGGGGGAAACATTGCGGGGGCAATTAACGTCGGTAACCCGGAGGAAATCGTAGTATACGGCCGGGGTAAATAGGTGAAAACACATTCAGAACCTCTCGATATTTAACCCCTTTTGCGTGACGTCCTATGGTGGTGCAGGCTGTGCCGTACTCCGTACTAACACCCTACTAGGGTGAAATATAGACGCAATTTCGTATTGTTCAAGGTGCGAATGACGCCCCGGAAAATTGTACACGTTTTAGCGGAAATCCAGCGGCGTACGGTAGGTTTAAGGTAACTAAATCTGATATTGATCCTGAATAGAATCATGCAATTATCTATCTCCCACATTTATGGAATGAATAATTTATTCGTTCATACTAAAGATTCTTTTCCACATTTATCAAGTCCCTACTCAACGAGCCGGCACTGCCTCAATAGGTCGTATTTCGCCGGAGATGGGGTTCGAGTTTTCTGTATGCTTCTGTTATTAAATTTCCGACGCAATCGGGGCCTGAATAAAACGCCTCCGAGCTATTTTGTGTTGTACGCCGTGAGAGGAAGGCCGTGTAAAGATTAGTTTTACTGGAGGTCTGGAAGGAGGGGGGCTGGCGGGAGAAATTTCACCTCTAACATAAACACGTTCATTATTCTCAGTAATATTGCGGAATTAAATTTTTTCCGCCTCCTCCTTTCCGCTTTCTTCTTTCTTGTTTCGCCAGGCCGAAAATAAACAAGATTCTTTGTTAACTTTCGCCTTAAGAGGTTCACGTTGGAAGTTCTCGGTCTGCAAGACGATAAGAAAAATATGTGAATTATAGATGGTGTAATAATCCGCAAAATAATATTCGTTCTGAGAATCCAGTTGTATTGATCGGCTCTAGTGATGCCAACCACATAAATATTAACTAATTGGAACAGGTGCGTGGCTAGAATTCCTAAGGAGAAGCTTGTGGATCCTGGTCCTATAAAAAAACTTTAAAGTTTGTCCACAAAACTCTAAATTCTAGTACCTAACCAGGTACGTACCAGGGCATAGAATGAAAAGACCATCGAGAACTTTCACTCTACATCACTCTCACACATTCAGTTCACAACCTTCCAACACGATCATCCTCACACACTCGCCAAATAATCGTACACAGTCCTTCATCAAGTACAACATGAAAATAACTTGCACTCAAACATCACCCCCACACACTCAGTACACAAACACTCAAGAGAATTCGTGTCTCTATAGAAGAAACGACACGATAAATACAAGACTATAACCCAACATAAATACATTGCAGCAGTCATTGATTCCAAATTAGAACAAAGGAGATATGCGCAAGATTGGGGCTGCCACATCGATACTCTTGCGGACGCCAAGCACCCACAACAGTTTGATAGGCCTCATACAGAGGCATTTTGGTGTCATTGGAACTGTGCCATTAGAGCACCCATTCGGACGTATCCGAATGTCAAACAAGAAGCAAGAACCCAACGACCATACGAGCTCTAGTGACAGCATTCGCACTATTGCATACCTCCCTTGTGTAAAATTTGGGAAATGAGTTACTACAGAGTATTCACATTGAGTATATAGTCAGCCAAGGAATCAAGCACATGAATTTGCAATCCCATACATTCAGCACCCAAACACTCAACTCAAGAAACGAAACGACATTACTCAACATGAATGCTTTACAACAATCGTTGACAATATTTGAAGAAAAATAACAACACAGCATTCATATTGAGTAGTCGGTTAGTTGGTAACAAAATACCAACTAACCCTATAACGACTGCAGGCATTTGTGCGGGGAATTTTGCCGTTAGAAATAACTCAAAAATTTAAACCTTACGGACAGCAATTAAATTATGCGTGTTCGCATAACGCGAATAATGTAGATAGAAGAAAATTAAATGGGAAAGCCGCACAGATAGAAATACAACAGCGAAAAATACTGTTGTTAGAAAATTAACCCCACGGACAACCGTACGTCCGTCCGCAATAACTGCACGTACCGAAGTGACACTAATAATAAACAAACGCCGGTGTCGAAGGACATTCGTGACGTCACTTAATGACTGCGATTACATTGTTATTAAACAAATAATAAAAAGGACTGTGTAAACACTAAGCGCATATACAGGGCGGTACATTATTTAGTATAATAGGGTGGTATAATTAGGTTGTTGTACATATACGCGGTTGGTGGAGGCGATATTGATAATCCACTTGTACTAGACTGTGGATCCATTTTTACCATCAAATAGTAAAAAAAACTCTTTAAACTGTTTAATCGTAGTAGAATTGGCTATCAGTTAAGAAACTGAAATCAATGCTGCTTTAGATAACCACTATTGATGGGTGGTGCCATCATCTACATCCACATATCCGCTCCTAAAAAACTAAATTTCCGATTCGATTCTAGTTTAATCAATATTTATTGAAGCAGAACCGCACAGAATCCACCTAGGGAGAAAAAAAAAATAATTCATTCTTCCGTTATTTTCCACCCCATCCAAGACGTTTCATTTACGCCCTCGCCCACTCACGCAGGCCATTTCCCGCAAGAAATGATATACGATACACACCACCGCCGAACACGTTCATCCCACGAGTATCACTAAAACTCCTGTAACAACTACCACTTCGATTCGTTAAAACACGAAAACGTTCTTCGCTTTTCTCCCGATACTTCCAACATCGCCGTGTACTCAATCACGACCCCTCCTCCCTTCCTACCGCGCTGCCTCTAACTTTCTCTTTCGGCGATTCTCTCGATTCCCTACAGCGAACGTATCAGATCGCAACAGTTCTATATATAATGTATATACTTCATTATCGAGTTACTTAGGTAGTACCTACCTGCGCGGCTGTTCCGCGGGGACCGACACTGGGGGATTCCCCGCGGGACGCTTGATTACACCTCCGTATAACAAACGAACGCCGAATTAGTTCCGTGTCCCTCTACGATAAGAGTGGGAACTGCAGGAAAGTGATTATTGACGGGGTCTACTTTGTTTCGCTTTCGTAATTACGAGATGGCGGGGAGGTCTCGTGAATCTTTGATGGAGATGTTTTGTCCGAGTACTAGATGAGATTTTATTCTTTTGATGGCGCCATCCATCGATGGTAAGACAAAATATGTCTTATATAGGAGAGGGATAATACAGCTAGAATATCCAATCTTGGTAAGAAATCCGACAAAGCCTCCATCCTCGTTGTCATGTTTGTTGTATTCTCGCCATCCGCATTATAGCGCGGAAATTGATTCTACTGGACCTAGATATATGTACTTACGTAGCTAAATCCCTAGCGATGTTTATCGAATTGTCTGCGAAGGGATTCCCCGGTCGTAACACAGAGATAGAACGGTCTAAGTGACTAATTCGGTCAAATATTTAATTTGGCTTTGAATACGTTTACTCTGCGAGAGCGCCTGGAATTGCTTTGGTAAACTATTGAGTGGGTGAGGGAGGATACACGAGTAGTTACACAAGGTACACAGCAGCTGTGTTTGTCCTTTATTTATAACGCGCTATTGAGGTAGGTATTATTCGTGAGGGTTGTTCTTGTAACTATTCCCTTTCAGGTTTAAGTACGTAATTAAATCCTTTCCATTAGGTCTAATATTACGTATCGTATGGTTATGAAATTTATACTTCGTTTAACAATTGCGCAATTATTTAAGGAGTGGTTCAATAATACTTTGTGATAATAGTGTTATTGTAGTGGATAATGCATCTTACCATAGCAGAAAAAGCAAAAATACCAACAACTTTGTAATGGGACGTGTAATTTTGATTTTATCCAAGATTTAGGTAACCGCTCCGAATGGGCAGATTGGTGTTAGTTACCCCGCTAAACCCTGAATAAATTCGCGGTTATACAAAATGTTCCCATATCCCCGACTGTATATATTTATGCATTAGAATTTAAGTTTAGTTTTAATGAGGAAGTGTTTATGTGACGGCGCCAAAAGAAAACTGTAAACGTATACAAAATTCGTC
>SMLS01062095.1:0-10726 GCA_004785975.1 Popillia japonica | reverse complement strand
TATTATTATTATTATTATTATTATTATTATTATGTCAGTTTATAACTATGGCACTGTAGTGTGTTTGAAAGTTGCACTCTTAGTGTACGCTTTTTGAAAGGATTTACGATTCATTTGGCAAATGAAATATTGGAAAGAATCAACAAATTGTAGAACCCACACATACATACATAAAGCATCGCATTAGTCTTGACCCGAACAAACCCTCTAATCAGGGCAACGTCAGAATGACGAAATTATTCAAGAATGTCAACTTTTTTCATTCATCATTTGGTGCCTACTACGTCTTCTTATTTTACTTAACTTTGCAATCGAGGAATATGAAGTTAATAAATGTGAATAAAAGTGAAGTACTTTTCAGAGAACTAATACATCCTTTACTGTAACCTCATTTCTCTTGAAATAAAGGCAATGACTAATACAAAATGCAATACTTGATTAGTCAAGATAAGTTACATAAATACGATATTATTCTATAACACAATCTAGTCAGAGATATTAATGTATAGAAAGAATCATACGTGCATACACATCTTGTATTTATATCTACACAGATTCGATCTCCGCAAGATGACGTAAGCTTAATGATTGCAAAATCGTTCTTCGGCAGTAGCAAGCGCAGTTTCTATTTTAATCCATTATATTGTTATTTATAGTGACTGCTGTGCGAGGAAGTCTAATTATCTCCGTAAATGTTTAATAATCCGGCGTATTGGATGGCGAAATTTTAATTAGACGAACCTCGCATATATTTTATGAATGCATTAATATCGAAACATACCATATCCTGACATTTGAATAAATGCAATTGCAACAGCCACATGGGAATTCGTAAATTGCACGGACTCATCTCTACAATTTAATTTCCTCGTTTCATATTACGATTATGTATTAAAATGGATATTTTGTTGTACATTTATTACCTCATACTGAGAGAAATTAATGGGTATTTATGTAAGAAGATAAGTCGCCTATAATTAATTAAATATCCTGTAATAGATTAGACAGATTTTCAAACGTAAACATAATGCTTTCCTACCAATCATTGCACCTTGCCAAGACCTACGTTTTTAATGTTAATGCTCATTACATGCACTAATCACAAAAAAATAAATACCTACGTAAATAGCGCATTAGCATTAACGATTGGCAAACCTATAATTCACCGTTTATTCTAACGTTTCTTCCATAAATGTATAAGGTATATGATAATTAAAAATTGGGAAATGTACGCATCTCTTCTTCATTGTAAGTGCGATGATCTCCCACAGCGTCTCCCACATGTTTGCTAGCCGACATCAAAATTCTTAGAATCATCCCACTCCACACGAACTCCGCGGACATTATCGTATTATTAATGTTAATTAGTGCCAATCCACCTATTTGTCGCCATGGTTGGTACAAACTTTCGTGTGGTTTACAGTTTTTTAAACACACATGTGAGGCATGAACCTACAAATAAATCTCCATTCAATATATTATGTACACGGACATTGTGCAAGGTATTTTAATTAGATGTAGTGGTATATCTCTGGGCGTATCTCTAGGATGTAAATCAAAAAGGAAAACGTATATGCATGTGGCTGAACACGACGTGTCATTCCGGAAAAAGAAAATGTTTTAATTTACAGTTGCGTGAACAATGTATTTATTACGCCGGTTCATTTTTCGTTTTGACTTGCACCGATTAATTAACGTGTAAGTACAGACTTTCTACTGTCATCAGATTCGTTTTAAATTCGTTATGAATTTATGGAAGGAAGAATAAACCAGGAAGCTGTAAAACTAATTGTTGCATATCGATAACGCTACAATTATAGTCTATGAAGTTTATTCAGAGTACAATGAAGATTTTTAACAATATTATAGAAAGTTATATTACATATTATGTTATTACTCATTATATTTATATGTATATAAAATCGTTATTACACAGAAAGGAGGACAATAAAATACAAATGCGATATTATACCCTGCGGAACCATTTTCTGTATTTCTTCTATCTACTCCTGGAATTCTAAAATCGCAATTTCTACAGATTTCATTTTACTTTTTTTTCCAACGCATAGTTTTACTGCATAGTTTGCAATGCAACTCCACATTAACCCTCAATATACCAATACTTTTGTAACCTACCAACTAGCGGCCGGGCCTAAGAAGCCCGTAGTTAGTTTCATAATTGTGTTTATTTTTTTAGGATTTGTCACTGATTGAATCGAATGGAGGAATACTGGATAAGTTATACAGGGTGCCCACCTAGTACGCGGAAGTCCAATATATTGGTTCATAAGAAGCATAACTGAATTTTTTATTTTGATGTGTTTAGTTAACTCAAGATCTACAGACTAAATATAATGTCGATTATACAGGGTGTTCCGTTTCTTCTGGACGGATAGCATCTTTGTTTTCTTAAATGTAAACCTATACTTTTTATCATTCATTCTGAATTTTCATAAAAAACAAATGTATAGTACTCATACGAAAAACTTAACAGTTTTTGAGATATTTAACTTGTTATATTTTTTTATTCGATTCTCGGTAAGTCTCTGGTTATGCCGATCAACTGAAAGAATATTTTTGACCAAATGTTAAGCAACAATGACTCTTCAGAATGCCATGTCAGAAACTGAGCTACAATATACCGAGTACACAAAAAATCTTGTCGAATTTGAGGAAGAAAACATGAAAAATCTCCGTTAATTCAAATAGAACACCGTGTATATTATTGGTCAGTAAAAAGCACAGTTTAATATACTACAACTTTCCCTATACCTAAGTTTAATACGTTAAGAGACAAACGTAATATCATGGTAAAAAAGTGCTCCATTTAAATTTACTCCACTTAAAAGAACAAAAAAACTCAAAAAAACAAAGAGAAACCTAAAGAAATGGCTCGAAATGTCCACCGTTCTTTTCTATGCATAACATAATCCCATTTTGAAAATTTTTTGTAGCATTTCTCAAAATTTGTGGGGTTATTGTAAAGAAAGCGTTCCTAATTTTTTGAATCAGGTCTTCAATGCTTGTTGGTTCTACTACATACACCTTATGTTGTGCTGCTGTTATGATGTGATTTTTTTTCCTGCTCCATGGACGGGTAACCGTGCGACCGCTCGGCCAAAACGGCCTATTGTGCCCCTATATCGTTTAGTCTTCCTTCTAAGTGTGCAAGCTGGTCGAGGGCTAATTTCTCTAGTACGGGTTCGTCTAATCTCGCGACCCCAAAGTAGCTCCACCTTTCCACATCCCATGCGCGTTGGAAAAGAGATGCATGGGAGTTTCCTCTGTGTCTCCGCAGCTTCTCCACTGGGGAAAATTGCTAAGCCCATGCAATGCAGGTGTTTATTCAGTGTGCAGTGCTCAATCAGGATGTCTGCAAGCAACCTTAGCGCGGGCCTGCTCAGTAGGAACGGTGTCTGACAGCGAGCTGAGTTCTGACAAAAGCTTTAATGCACTTTAGTACCACCTCAGAATTAAATGTGACAGCTTGCATAGCCTTAAGGACACCCTGGCTGTCCGATAATATTTCCACCGATTCATTATCATGCGAAGAGGTTTCTATCCCTTCTGCGTACGTCTGAATGACTATAATTTCGGCCTGAAAAAGGGAGAGGTAGCACCCTAAGCTAATGGATTCATCATCTAGTTCCCCATCTTTCCAAATTTCAATGCCCGTGCCAGTTGACGTTTTCAAAGCATCTACAAACCAACAATGAAGTTCTTGCTTGAGCTTGCGTATGTGGGTTATGGCAGCGATATCTACTTGGTATGTAGTTTCTAGTGAAACTAAAGACGGGCGAGATCTTGTCCGCCCTAACAGGCAGTGGTGTCGTGTTTTCGATGTAGGTGAACAAGCCAGTATGGTCACCGATTCTACCAGTGAAACCTGAAACCTTTGCATCCACTACATTTTAACCTGTTGGCCCCCCGAGCAGCCTCTGACGACAGCGCCAGGTGTAGCAGCCAGGTATGATGTGTTGCACACTTTCGTAACTAATGTTGTTCTTCGGCATTACTCGAGAAGGTCGTGCGCCTATAGTTTTCTAAACGCTTCAATGTTAGTTTTGGTCACCCTTGTTACGCACTTTTTTTTTGCGCCATGCAGTATAACAAGGGGTCATGGCAAATTACATCTTGCCTAACAATTTCCGTGGGAATCACACCCAGGATAATCCGTTCCTCCAAAGACACATGCACGGATTGCTCACTCATGATTTCCCAATTCCTGATGGAATATCTTTGAAACCATCTCTGACATGAATTTGTTGGCAGGAGCCCCACTGTATTACATACCATCATTTTCTGTAATACAAATTCTCATATAATGCCATATGTCGACTCTGGATCAAATACAGTCGTCCCTCTTTACTCGAGGTTAAATAAAATACAGTAGCATTGCGATACAAACAGCAGTCAAAGATCTGTTCTTGCTAGTAAAGGGTGTTTCAAAAATTTTAGAAATCCTTTTGGTCTACATAACGTGAAATTTGTTGGTGAAGCTGCATCAGCCGACCACGAAGCTGCTGCTATGTTTCCCGAGGAGTTTATGATGTTATGAACAGGAAGGAGAGGTTGTGAACCCCACCAAGTTTTTAACGCGGATGAGACGGAACTCTTTTAAAAACGATTCAAAACTTTTATATCTAAAAGTGAAAAAACTGCACCTGGCTTCAAAGACTAACGCTACTCTTTTGTGCAAATGGAAGAGGATATATGATAAAGTCTCTTGTGTACAAATCCCTAAACCCATGTGTATTGAAAGGTAAGACAACTTACCAGTGTTTTGACGAGAAATTGAAGGAAGTCGACGGTTATGTGAAATCACTAAACTGGAAATTTTGGAATTACTGGAAAGTTCTGCTATTGATGCATAATGTTCCGGTCCATCCTCCATCACTAAGACTTGATCATCCGAAAGTTAGTGTTTTTCTACTGAACACCACATCGATTTTACAGCATCTGGATCAAGCTCTAATTGCTGCTTGTAAAGGACCTTTAATTGGTCATTGGATTCAATGAAGAACGAGGAAGTGACACTCACTCAGAGCTGGTAAAATGATGACATCATAAAAGCAGCATTAACACAGTCGAAATTGTGATTGTCGCAAGAAATTTAGAAGGAAAAGGCTTTAATTCAATAAACGAAACTGATATACAAAAGATTATATTATTTACCGAGCATACGGCGTTAAGATTGGAAAAACTCGGAGAGGTGCGGCTACTATTACCACCGAACTAGTTTTTGAAGACGATAAGCAAAGCAACCCTAAATCGAATTTTCCACTAAAAACATTATAAGAATTGTTTTCCTTTGGCAAATCAATTATGTGATCGACTGCTTGATTTAGATTCTATTATGCAAAGGAGGCTGAGGTTTAGAAAAGACCTCCAACATTTATTGTAGCTCTATAAAGAACTAAGAGAAAAGAAGCTCTATACTGATTTTTTCCAGGGTTCTAGGTAATAATTTTAGTCATAACTACATAATTTAATCTGGGGTAACTACATATACGAACGATTTATCTAACTAATTGCCAGCTTCCTCATTCCGCAAATACACCCTGGATAGAAAATTTTTAGTCAATCTGAAGATGAATATCTGGTGGTAGAAATAGTATTAACGATCTATTCTTTTGTTGCAGGTAAGGAGTTATTATATTGGCGGACTTCACTATTCAGGTATAGTAAATCTATGTAAAAACATTTATCCTTAATATTATTCCAATCTTTTTATATTGCCCACGAAAATAATAAAACCATATGGCGACGAGTACTTCAATTATGTATATTGCATGTAGATTTATTACACTATCATAACATAGGCAGAGCCCGGAAGCCCTCATCATAATACAACAGTCTTGTTTAGAAGCATATTTTTCCATTACGTTCTTAATTTAAACCTAGCTAGGAACGGCATGTAACACGCACAGATTAATCTAGAACTGACCTAGACTGTTATGGGATATTAAAATAACTCCGATACGTTAACCCGACCGGCTATTTGCGTTCTCATTTCGAAATTTATTGTGGCCAACGCGGCAACACCAACTGGAATATAACCTGGATCACTATCTTTGCGTAGGTCTCCGATGATGGGTACGCGTTGCAACGGCAACGTTTGGCACCCACCGTCGTATTATGTTTGTTTTTGCGCGCCGTCATATATTTACATAATAGCTCTTTCATTCCCGGTTATCCGCTCGTATCCCCTTGGTACTTGATGCCTCCCCCTTAATGTATTCAAATGATGTCGGATGACATGAACTCAATGGAGGGATTCATCTCATCTCTTCAGATAGTAATTTCGCGAATAGCGTCTTGGCGAGATGAATAAATTTAATTTCAAAGGTGAAACACCTTTATTTATTGCCGTATGTAAAGCTCATTGCGGCATGATCTGCTCTAAATAAGCCAGAACAGCAATAAACTTTTTTAATTTGGTTTATTATTAAGGAGGAAGATCATATTTATTTTTAAATCAACTATTACCTATTCTTGGTGTAATCATTTGGCAGTAATATTTCTTACCTCAAGAACCTCTATAGGAATCTTTTAATCAAGATATTGCTTCAGAATTTTCGTACATTTTACTTTTTTAATGGCTGCTTATAGTTTAGAAAAACGTAAAAAGTATTTCTAAGGTGGCTTGTCCATTTTGCACCTCTGTTTCGAAGAAGAAAAAATGTAATATACACTGCCGAGCATAATATTAGGGTCAGCCAGTTTTGAAGTTTCACAAATTCTTTTTGTTTTCGGAACTTTTTCGGTTGTAACACAGTTTACTAACTTTATACAATTCTTTTGTGTTTGTGTTTTGTGTTTGCCTGAACAAGAAAAACGTTTCATGATTTTTTTTCAAACTTTTGGTGATTTAAGAAAAGTTTGAAGTCTTTAAAATTTCTTTTAATTCAACGAAAAGCATATTGCACTAAAATTGCTCATTTCCATTACTTTTAATATTTTTTTTTGTTCACGCAGTCACGACAAAACAATTGCATAAAGTTAGTAACCTACGGAGGAAAGCCTAGGAAGACTCTCTCCATAAGCTTCAGCAAGGATACAACGGTCTTTCAAGCTGAGGTAGCAGCAATCCACCTTGCGTTAGAGAAGTGGAAAGATGGACCGAGTTCGGTAAAAGCGAGCCATCTTCTCGGACAGCCAAGCATCACTTAAAGCGATTAGTTCAGCAAGTCTTGACTCGAAACTGGTTTGGGATTGCGTTAGTGCCCTAAACGAGGTGGGTTCCCAAAGGAAACTAATTTTGGCCTGGGTTCCCAGCCACGAGGGCGTAAAGGGAAATGAGGCGCCAGACGATCTGACCAGACAAGGTTCGTCGAGGCAATTCCTCGAGCCTGGCCCATCCTTCGGCACCACCAAATCACAAATCAGAAAATTCATCAAGGAATGGATACACCATAAGTCCAGTGAATGGTGGCAAAGATCACCTGGGCAAAGACAGGCAAAGGAGTTCCTCAAAGAACAGGAGCCTGAATTCACTAGAGACCTGCTAGATAAAGGCAGGAAAACCGTCAAAATGATAGTAGGTCTGTTGACAAGTCACTGTAGACTAAATAGGCATATTGTTGTGTATCTTTCGTTGACGATAACAGGCATAAACAATAAGTGTGCGCCGGCCAGCTTCAGGCATACAAACACTTAAACTAACGATTCGCGAGCAGACTCTACAAACAAAAAATACAATAAATCTCTAAATGGGCGGTTCTACGAGAATTGAAAAAAATAAAATTTACCATAAACTTTGATAGTGGGATCGATAATTTTATTGCTATCTGCCACAGATATTATTTTGAAAAACAAAGAAAAAAGGATCAAATTGAAAAATTGCCAAAACAAGAACTCTGTAACTCTGTATATTCTTATAAAAGTACAAAAAAAAAATAAAAAAAAAATATATTGAAGAACAAATTATTTGTTAAAATATTTAACAAAATAATGAATGAAATAGTCACAATTGTGAAAAACTGGATCTTAACAACTAAATAACATCTTTGAAGTTTTCTATAATATAAACGTAAAAAAAAAATTAAAACGACAAAGCTGAAACAAACTACTGTAACTCAAAAATATCAAATGAAAATATCCTTCTAAAGCAAACTCAAACAAACTAAATTCTTATTCGCGCAAACTTCCAAGACAATTAAATCTTAGAATTAAATAAAAAAACTTACTTTATCATTAACTAATCACTAAACTAACAAAGAAATCATTAATGCAATTTCCACACAATAAATCTAACAAAATAATCCACGCAAATAGAAAAAAAACTAATTAAATGAATCTAACGATCAGAAAAATCAAAAGAAAATCTCGGAGAAATAAATAATACGTCTCTACACACAGAACTTGCATCAATAAGTCCCCAGCTCGACTGAGTTTTTACACCGAAGAGGCCTGTGACCTTCAAGCGTAGAGCTGCCCAAAAAGCAGACAGAATATACGAAATTTAAAATAAAATAGACAGCTTTGATTTGCATGGCAAAAAAAATATAAAATACACCCAGCTACAGAACGTAGAACAATTAAAACAAATTGGAATTTTTAAAATGTTAATAACTCATCCTTAAATCTAAAAACTTAAAACTACCGACAAAAATAAACAATAGAAAGAGTTCGTAAGAATTTATTATGCAGAGACTCCGGAGAACCTTCTTACGCCTCAACGAAAAATCTAATATACGAAAGGATTCACAACAATATGTACAACATATGCCTAGCGGAAGATGCCATATGCAGATTCTGCAAAGAGGAGGAAGAAACCCCAGTCCATGTACTGTGCCACTGCGAAGGCCTGACAAGGACAAGGTTTCTAATTTTGGGCACAGAGTATCCCACAGCACAGAGCTACATACATGAGCCGCTCTCAAGAGCATTAAACCTCATAAAGGGCGCAAAGTTAGAGGGCGCCTTCTAGGATTACTGGGGTCACAATAGACCGGGAAAGTCGTGGTGAAAGAGGCCCGTAACGCCACCCCTAATCTAATCTAATAAACTATATTACAGCCGAAAAAGTTCCGAAAACAAAAAGAATTTCTGAAATATCTTCAAAATACGGGGTGGCCCTAATTTTATGCTCAGCAGTGTATTTATCTTTAATATTCACTTTAAGTTTTCGAAATATGAAATATTAAACTTTGATTTAGTCTTAGTTTTATCAAGCATATTTGTCGTTGGATTCATTTCAAGTTTTGTGATGGTTCATACTACTTAAATCAAAAACTCGGTAGTTACTGGCTTGGTCATAAAGGACCTAATGTATGGTCTCCAAAATATTCTGATCTAACCCTTCTGGATTTTTTCGTTTTTGTTTTTGGGATAGTTACTAGACCTGCATTGCAATCAAGTATACGAATATGTAGCAATTATTGCATCTTTGTGGAGAACAGAAACGACATCAGTTTGAAAATTTGCTGTGATAAAGCTAGGTGTATCAATTTTGTAGGTAGAGATGTACCATTTTTTCAATATCCAATATTCCATGTAAGACATTTATTGTCTAGTTGTATGCTACACTTATCTATTTATATTATATAGTATTATTCAATGAGTTGGAACCATGTGGTCATTGGCTAATTTTGATCAATTCCTAGCTTTGTAGCTCCTTAAAGAATCCCACTACAAGCTGCAACATTTTTCGTAAATATTTCTTTCATTTTTCTAACATGTAAAATCCTGGTCGATAGCAACATCCCTGTTCAATGCTACTACTAACAGATCGAGTCTGTATATGCCAATCAATTCTAGATACAGGAATCGACAGGTATCAACACTTTGTAATTTATTTCTCCGTATAGATTTGTTTTCCTTGTGGCCGGTCACACACCGAGCAACAACTTGGTGATGTAGTCGTCTACCGAACAAAAAAGGTCACATGGTAGCAGAGAAGTAGTTTATCTAATTTTGATTCGTGTAACTACAGGACCCAAAAGTAGATTCACCTCTCCCTATCTGCTGCTGGGCAGTTTACGAACTGAGCATCAGCTGCAGCGGACTTTTTTCTGTACTTCTATAGTTTCTACAAAAGAACCCATGCAATTCATCTATTCCTAGTCATAAAAATTGCCTTGCCAAGTGTTTGTTGGCTTTTTGGCATCAATACACTAATATTAGTTTTTAAGTTTCCATCCATCAACATTGCTTCCTATCTGTCAATGTTTTTTTTATATGAAGTATCTATTGATATTACGTCTAACAATTTAATGATTTGACTTAAACATTACACTTATCTCCTATTCGATAGCCTACACATAGTTATCCCACAGGCTGATTATGGTTCTGCGAAAAGTATATTCAATGCATTTCTAGCTAAGTGATCTAATTCTTAGTTTCCTGCTATAGAAAGCACAAACCAGTTTGACAGTGTAGAATCTTTTTATAGAAGTTTATACCCAATTTCTCTGTTTGAGATTCATGGGCATGGGGCATGCAATTCCTCCCATTCTAAGCTTGCTAAGTGACATTTCTCCCAAATTCCCGTCTAATTACACCAGAGATTTGTTGATAAATGCTTCTTTGGTCACTATAGAGGATTCTAAAGTAAAGTTTCAAAGTCTTAAATCCCCGTGCAATTGTTTAAAAAAATGCGTACATATGAACAATGGAACTATTCCGCAGTCTGTAATTTATTGCACAACCAACTTGATTACTGCATATTTTTGACAGTAAATAAATAGGTAGCCATTTTTCAAAAACAACCTTACCAGCACCG
>ML217697.1:456-28321 GCA_004785975.1 Popillia japonica | reverse complement strand
TTTTTTTGATACAGAAATAAGTATCTTTGCTGTAACTATTGCTACGTAATAATTCATTAAACGTGTTAAAAAATAATTTTCACATAAATGTATATAAAATCGATCTAATATGACATCATTTGTTCCGTATTTGTTAGACAAATCTGAGCAGCAGCTGAGCATCATTTTTCTATTATTCTGATTTACGCTGGCATCCAACCCGCAATAAATCTGCCCGAACATTTATCTTGTCGGCGATGTTTAAGTTATCGGTTCTCGCAAATTTTAGCTCCATTCTTCCTATCAAAGCCTTTGTACCACGGAAATTGTTTTGATTAATTTATAGTACAAAATTGCAAACGAACGGATTAAGCAGCAAATCTAAAACTCTTATATGCATTGGATTACTGAAATCGTATAATCTTATGTACTAGAAATATCTAGATAGATACCAATTAACCGCCTATTATGTATAGCTTAGATTGTAAATTAGATCTCCGCGGTGAAACGGACGTTATAAGTAAGGAGGAGTAGAATTTCGTAAACAAAAGCGAAAAATGAAAATTTCAATTACGAACGGAAAAGGAGAAAATACTGCTCCGCAAAAAGGTCCAGACGCTTCACTTAGAAATTAATATAAATGAAAGGATGGAAAATACACGAAAGCGAAGTTCAGAGAAAGGTTTAACCGTTGCGGATCCTTCCAAAATTTAAAACTGAATTTACGAGGATCCGGTCAGAGGTAAATCCGAACTGTGCACTGCAATAAGTAAATGGAATTTAGTTAACAGATAACGCCAGTTTAGTTTACACGCACAGTTTGGTTTGTAATTAACGATGGTAACGTTTGGTTTGTTGTGTAGGTTTTAATTGTTCACAACTTCAAGTACCTCCACGTTTGTTACTAAAAAGTTTGGTACATTTATACAATACTGTGATATGTAGTTAATCTCTAGTTATTAATAAGCGCTTAAATGTATTAATTTAAACCATTAATTCTAGTATAAGAGCGGTTTTATAATTAACTTGGTTTGCTATAAAAGAAAAGAATTTGAGTTTTGCCACGTACTAATTTTCGAAATAGTCCCCCCGAAGTTCAGTGCACTTGTCTCAACGTTTCTCCAGCTTCGCGATTTCCTCACAGAAACTAATTTCTGCAATACTTTCAAAATAGTGCTTTACTTCCTCTATGGCCTCTATTCATTGGACTCAAATTTTCGTCCTGCGAGAAAAGTTTTTAGTTTCGGCAATAGATGGTAATCCGAGGGAGTTAGATCTGGCGAATAGGCAGGATGAGGAAGCAGTTGAAATCGTAACTCGGCCAATTTTTGCTGAGCGAAACGGCTTGAATGCACGGAGGCATTGTCATGGTGAAACCTCACCGTTTCTTTGACCATTCCCCGGCGTTTCTCTGATATTGCCGCTTTTAATGGGTCCAAAAGTGATGCATAGTATTCTCCGGTAATGGTTCTTCCATTCTCAAGCTGGTCAATTAGGAGAATTCTCTTTGCATCCCAAAAAGCATTTCGCTTTTTTCGTAGCCGATTCGCAATGAGCAATCCATTGTCTCGGCTGCTGTTTTGTTTCCGGGACATTGTGATTTATCCAGGTTTCGTCCATTGTCAGAAAATGGCAAAGTCATACAGACCAATAATTCTGTCTTTCTTTTTACTTACTATATGTATTTTTATGACCTTTTAACTTATCTTATTATCCAGATAGTTTTTCCACTTGTTAGGTCAATGATAACACTTGCAATTCTAACAAAAGTCAAATTTATTCCAAAACCTTTACACCTTTACTTACTAAAGACTCTTGATTGGTTGGTGGACAGGTCCATAAGAGCCACCGTGCTGAGAGATCAGCCACTCAGCAATAGGCAATATGCCTATTAATCAGGAAAATCTACAGGAGCTGCGCTAGACGACTTCATCAACAGGCTAATTTCAAATTCTCTAGAAGACAAAGAAATAGACATAGCTACCTTCCTGGATATAGAGAAAGCATTTAATAATGCTGCCACAAACTCAATGGTCCAAGTCTTCGCATTCACAGATCAACAAATCAACTACATGAAGCCTATGTAGATGGCCGTTGAAAGAGCCATGCCCGAACTTCATCCTGTGTGACCTCGATGCCATCGAAGATGGGATATGGAGGGATGTATTAAAGCATATGGCGTGACCTTTCTTGTTATCACATGCCACCATTTATGTTCCCACTGAGCACCCTGACAGTACTGTCTTACTTGGGATAAGACATTGGGGTTGCATAGTTCTTCAAAGTCAGTGATGTTCAAAGTAGAAGTTTCTGTCACCAGTCTATCGACAGGCTCGTTAGCACTTAGTGACGTCTTAGCCAAAGACACAGATCAAATAGTTGCAAGAGTTGTTTATAGCAGATTTAATAAAAAATAAAGAGAAAAGAAAATTCTGTACCTCCTTTCTAGTCACAAATTCCTTGTCAACTTATTCATATTTTTGCCAGAGAAAATGGTCCTTCACTCACTCTAAACTGTGGGTTCTATACCAGTTGTAAGTGTGCGACTTCCAGTTTGTAAAGCAAAACGGCCTTCTCACTAAAAACGCTCACTGCCTTAGATAGTAGCTGGTACTGTTTGGTGATATTACATCAGCTACCATCGGCTTACTGTAGCTCTTCTGGCATCTTCCTCATTCTTTGGCTATTATTCGCTGCCTTTCTATTAAATGCTTCTTGGTATTAAATTCATTTAAAAATAGAAATCCCTTTATAATATCAAATTAAATCGATAAAAAAGTATTAACACAACACCTTTTGTAGGTTGGTCGTGTTATGAAAATTATGTGTGTTAATTTAAATGTAGTTAGCAGCTTAAACAAACTTACTTCATTGACGGTCGCCAATCACTAATCAAAGAATTAAGCTTAATTGCCGATAACTTAATTGGTAAATCTATGTCGTCGGTATACTAAAGATCATAAATAACAGCTACGTTCAGTAGTCTTGGTACAACAGACTCAACTGCTCTTGCAGTCGTTGGTGGCTACATTTCTATTTCTGGGTACCTTGTTGTAGTTCTTCGTCGCGTCCACAAGAAACATCCTCATCAACAATTATTATTCGATGATATGATGTGGCGTCATCAACATTTTTAGAAACACACCCTTGTCATATTGTGTCTAATTTGATGAGGTATACTCTTAATTGTGGCTGTTATATAAATGGATCGGGCGTAGATCTGGTAACGGTCCTCTTGCCCGTTGGTAACAATACCAGCAACTTCAAAAAAACTAGCTCTTAATTAGTACGACTCTTACTACGAGTTGATTAAATTCAAGTACAGACTTAGCAATAGAACTGGCACTATTAAAAATAAAACAATAACTCGGGAATATTCTAAAAAGGTTTTGTGCTATATCGCAGGTTTATGTCACCCAGAATATAATTGAAACAAGAATCTTCTTATTTAGATAAAACCTCTGGTAAGCGACATTAATCTAAAGTAAAAAAGCGCGGGGATAGTCGTGCTTACCTTAGTTTACTTACTGAAAGTTCGTTTTAAGTTTACCGTTTTCCAGTTTCGCTCACCACAAATCCCTAATTAACAAGAAAGGAAAAAAAACTAAGTAAAATACCTCGCCCGTTTATAATTAACCCATGGTTACGAATTCTTCATTTTTCTCATTAATTTTACGGCGCGGCGTCGAAAATATTCTACCATAATTGAATTGAGTTTGCAACACCTGCAAATCTGCGACGCTTCAAGGCAATTGCCTTATTTATCCCGGCGTATAATCCGAACCTGATGCTAGCAGGTGGTGCGAAGAGAGAGAGGGATGAACTAAGAGAGAGTGAGAGGCCGGATAAGATCATAGGACAGATGAACGGCGAGGGTAAATGTCGTACGGATGATTAACTAAGGCGCTCGAGGAGCCGATAACGAGGCCAGTACACCATACCAACACAGCCGGGTTATGAACATCGATCTGTCACCCGCAGTATTCATTAGCATTAGCGCCGTCCCAATGGGTAGTATATGCCTAAGCTCACGCTGTGTAAACTTCCCCACAGGAACGTTGTATATATACGAGATATACACACACAATATGTATAACCGTCAGAGAACTGTGTGGAGAGAAGCATACAACATAGGATGGTGAGGTATACAACGACCTATACTCTAGCACACACATGGAAGCTGAAGCGGAACACGCGAGATGTATAGGCGAGCTACAAACACACTCATACACGCACACTATTAAATCAACTCTATTAATATTGGATGGATTAGATGGGTTAAGTTTTGGGTTTCCTGTACGACATATTTCAAGATTAATTTCGAGGAGAGTTTATTGTGTTAGGAGGCTGTTTCGCACTCGTTTCGCGTATGTCTCCGCCTACCAATAAATGATCGATTTACCCTGAAATAAGAATAAAATCCGTAAGTGATTTAAATGCGGTGTTGTTCATTATGAAGTAACTGAATTAATAAACCTAAATAGACTAAAAATGCTGTGCTCTGTTATTTGCTATGAGGGCTATGAAGAACCATGACTTCTCTCTAAATACATATATCAAAACTTTCTTCTAGTATTCAAAGATTTTCTTTACACGCCGCCAATAACACACAAGCATATTCACTACGCCGAATCTTTCCCCTTCCATTGCCTCAATCTCCGCAAGGCAATATTCTAGTCCAGTATAACTTCTATCATCCTTGTTTCTGCGTCATCTTCCAGTAATCTTAGCCCAATATCAAATCTATCAACAGAAAGTCAATTTATGTTGGCTAATAAGACCAAAGTGCAGAATTTAGCCTTGGGTTCGATTGGATTTGATTAAACATTGGGCACGCTCAGGTGTTTATATCATCCCTTTCACACCACGGCCTATGGACATTGTATTATTCCGTTCCTAGTGAATTTCTTTACATAAACAGGTTAGTCGCTTTTACTAGACGTAATAGCCTGTGTGGTAAATCTCTTTCCAGTAGACCTGTCAGTTGGCCCCAGCAATGGCAGCCTCGATTATTCCTATGTCCTCATTGTAGCATAATCTGCCAATAGGTTCATCTTTAGAGATGCAAATTCTATGCACGTATTCGTTTAGACAGGCTAAGAGCCAGCTCATCTGGTGCTAAGTGCTCGAATTGATTGCTCCATCTCCGTCTGCTGTGTAACTGCCCTTCAACGTTGCTCTAGTGACCACTCAACCACTGCACCACGTATTGCGTACAGCTTCCTGCCAATTCATTGCCTGGTATGCTCTTATGCTCCGATACCCACATCAAAGTATGTTTTGCCAAGTTTCTTAGGATTTTTCCAGCAGTTCCAAACTAGTTTTGAGGTTATCTGATAAGACCCTAATGTTTTTAGGGCAGCCTAACTATCCGATAGGATATGAATCAGCTGACCCTTAGGTTGTTTTTCTTTTATATCTATTACACTTAGTTTTATAATGCAATATTCGTAGACAAAATAATTAATAAAAATTTGGTGTATAACACAACACGTAGTACAAGTAGGACACTATGCAGGCTAATGCAGACTCATGTTTCAAACTATTCAGTTATCATCCTGCGTGAAACAGATATTTAAATTGATAAACGCGTTCGCGTAAACTCGATTAATATATATCTTGCGCAACGCATGTCCACAAAAGCAACAAAATGGATGCCTGTGTGTTTATGTTGGTACTAGGATCAAAGGGGCACTTGAATCGATGTAACAACATTTTTGTGTTTACCTCACAGACATATTACATTGATCTACAATTTGTATCGCGGCATATAGCAGACATTGACAAATAAAGCAAACCTCTAAAAGGATTACGAGTACCCTGAACTTACACATGCACATGATCATAGAGGCAAATCAAATCACAATTGGACCATGTGAACAATAGCCTAACGTATTGTGTAATATTCACACATAAATGCGTTCTTTTTTTGCGTTTAGTGTCATTAGGTTCTAAAAAATTTTACAAAATCTGAATCTCTATATTGATGCTGGCTTGAGATTTATTAGAGAATTATTAGAGATTAGAGAAAAGCATACATAGTTTAATAATTATTAAGGGAAGCTACCTGCAACTTGATATATTTGTATCAGTCTAGTCGCGATTCTAACAATAAGCAAAAGTCAATATTATGTGACGTTATAAAACTGGCCCCTTTTAATCGTTATGATATGATTTATGGCGTTATTCAGTTATTTAGTTATCAGTTTAGCATGTACCCAGAAGCTGAACACGGTGTTACTAATCAATGCCAATATCCCAATATCCATCTTCTAAATTGACGTTGCTCTAATTTGTTATAATTTCCAATAATTTCAGAACAATCTCAGAATCAGTAGTATTGTATATTTTTGGCCAAGATTTAACCACTCTCGTAATTGGTGCGATGCTCCCCGTCTTCGTCCAATTCATACGAAAACCACTGAAAATTATGAATAATTTGAGTAATTGTAACCGAGTAGATGGGTGTAAATTGAGCAAAATCTGCCGAATAACTTCATAGGGTCGTCAGTTGAACCGCACTACGGTAATTGATATTACTCTTCGAGTTGTCGCATGAAGAAATTATTGACGCAGATAACAATTGAGATATATAATGAGGAGATTTTGAGTTTTGGCAAGCGGAGCGAACGGTTGTTGTCCGGAGTGACTGGCTATAAGAAACTCGGTCGACAGGTCTTATCACAAAAACGACGGACATGTTTACATCCGAAACTAAAAACGCTAGTTTGTAGAAAAACAACAAATATAACGAAACTAAAATTCGTTATCTAGGTTAAAACTAATACTAATTAACGATAAAAGTGTAAATGGCCAGGGCCATAAAAAATTGATACTTAAGTGTTTGGGTGTCGCTTTTACTAACGAACAAAGTGAAACAAAACAATATACCAGGTGAATAAGGAAAATAGTGAGTGACCCTGAGCACCCTAAGTAAGGACAGAATTAATACAAGGAATGAGCAGCAACAGGAGCTGCTACGACTCAGATAGTGAAGATAATAAGAGAAGAAGAGAAAAAGGAACCCCAGAGTGTTCATTCAAGAGAAGTAATAAAATTAAAACAACACCAATAAAGAAGAAAGAGAAACCAAAAGAGGTAAACATGGACGAAGTAAAAAATATGTTCGCAGAATTAATGGAAGAAATAAATCAAATAAAAAAGAACCAACGAGAACAAACAGAAAATATGGAAAAGATACTGAAAGAAAATGAATAATTGAAAAAGGAAGTTAAAAATATGGAAGAAAAAATGGGAAAACTCGATACAAAAGTGGAAAATCTGGAAAAGAGAAATAATCTGATAATCGTAGGATACGAACCACAAACTAGTAACAATTATGAACTAATACACGAACTAGAAAATTTCAACAGAGAAGTGCTCAGAGTCGAAACGAAAATTAGAAATGCCAATAAAACAACAGGACCTGCAAGATCGAGATGGAAAACTGGGAAGAAACAATTAAGATACTAAACTCAAAAAGTAAATTAAGACTACTAAAAGATAAAAGGTGATAAACAATGATCTCACGGACAGAGAAAAAGAAATACAAAAACAATTACGAAAATTTGAAAAGAAAGAGGGAAATAAAGGAAATTCCACAAAACTGGGGCACAAAAAATTAACAATAAACGGAATAATCTGGGAGTGAGACGAACGTAAACAGGGACTAATAAAAGCAAAACAACACGAGACCAAAAACTGATAAAGGGATGACGGCCAGGCAATGAAAAAGGACAAAATGAATATAGAAGCAAACGCACAGCAAGAAAGGAACAACAAAGACTATGGAGAAGGAATAGTAAATAAAGGAAACAACAGATCAACCAATAAGGAAATGGACAATAAAACCTGGAACCTGGAACCTAGCAACGTTGAATGTGAGAGGAGTAAGTGGAAAAGAAATTGAATTGAGTGAGATCATGGAAGAGAGCAGATTAGATATCCTCACAATAACTGAAACAAAAAAGAAAATGAAAGGATACACGGAGTTGGATAGCGGACACCAAATGACACATAGTGGAGTAGATAATACACAATGGGCAAATGTGGGTGTCGGATGCATCAGCAGTAAACAAAACCGAAATAGAATTAGAAATTGGAGAGGAATATCCGAAAGATTGATGAGGCTAGAAATAGGAAAAGAAAAACAAATATATACAATATTGATAGTATAGGGACCGAACGAAGGAGCACACAGCAAGGAGATGGATGAATTCTGGAAAGCTCTGCAAATGGAGACAGAATACAGTACCGGAACATTAATAATAATAGGGGATATGAATGGTAAAGTCGGAAATAAAGCGGAAGGAACTAACGGAAGCATCGGTAGATTCGGAGAGACAATGCGAAACAGAAATGGACAAAGAATTATAGATTTTTGTGAAATGAATAGTATGGTGGTTAGCAACACCTACTAGCAACACAAAGACATTCATAAATATACACGCGAGGTGATCAGTAGGAATGAAAGATCTAGATGCCTAGTTAATAGAAACACACTAAAGAAGATCAAAGATATTAAGATGAAAAGAGGATACGACATAGGTAGTGACCATTTTTTGGTAAGAGTAACGGTGATTGGAGAGAACAACGCAAATAAATGCAGAAAACGATGAAAAAAACCATAGAATATACGACTATAAAAATCAATAAGCTAGGAAGAAAGGACATACAGAAACAATACCAAGAGAAAACAGATGAAGAAGTAAGGAAATTAGAAGAACTTTGGAAGACGTTTAAAACTATTCTCAGAAATGTGACTACCGAGGTATGTGGAATAGGCAAAACAACGAATAGAAAGAAACTAACACACTGGTGGAACGAAGAAATAAAACAGGAGATAAAAAAGAAAAAACGACTAATTGCGAAGAACATAGAAGCGTATCCTTTATGTTCTGCTGTAGTTATGAACGTCTTTATAGAATAAATTGATTTTTAATCCCATTGAGATTTAATTCACGTAAAAAGTATCTGATTTACAAAATATATTAGTCCGACATTTTAAGTAGATCATTACATACTTACCACTGCAGTCTCATAGTTGCTCTATCTCACCTCAATAGCCTACGTCAATAACTAATTGCACAACTCAAAATATATTTGACGATTTTGACAAACGGATGAAGTTCGTACTTTGTATCAATTTCTATTTGCTCACTTCATTTCTTTTGTTGGGTCTTACGAAGTATACACACAATAAAAACCTCCACTCGTTGACTATACCAGTTGATGCATTTAATGCCCTAATTACTAAAATTATATCTATTAAAGCTTAAAAGTGAGCACGATTCTCCACAAAAACATACCACATATTTTTCGTTTACAAAACTTATTTAGACTCGCTACAGCTATTTGTCAGATCTTATCTTGACAATAACATTAAAACATTTTTTATTCGAAACTCCTTTTGCATACATGATAATAATAAAATTAATTAGCTTGAAATACAAACTTCCAACTTTGTATGGCAGTACCACGTACTCATTGGCATAATTATTCAAGTGTAAGCGTTGGTATTATTTTATTGATACGAACTTAAAATTTCAGTGCAAATTATACTAATTACTGAAACTGAAATAAAAAAAAATAGGAAAAAGTCATGATACATTTTATGAATTCAAAGAATTAATTCCCTTTAATTTGGTAGTGGATGTTACAAACAACCGCTTTTTGCTTCCATTGTATCCTTCATATTTTAGAAACAAAATCTCCTAAGAAATACCCGAGATAAAAGTATAATTTATATATTAAAACGCTGTCATATTATTCGCGTTGTTATTTGACATTAAAAAAGCTACCACATACTGAACATTATTTTACATACCATCGGTAATCGAGTCGATTTGCTACTTATATACAAGTAAGAAGATTTTTAAAGAATTACAGGAAAAGAAAAACGATAAAGAAAAGAAAATATCCTGAAAAAAAAGCGGGCAAGCGGCAAAACACACCGAGAGAGTCATACAAATGTAACAAATAAGAGAACAAAGAAGACATAAATCTATAGCGGGCAGATTACGCTGCAAAATTTGAATATCGGAGCGAAGGGCTAAATTGTTCCCGGCGTGTCCATGCCGGAGAGAAGCGGATTGCGATCGGTTGTACTTCTACGGTTGCTACCGCCTCGCTATCGTCGAAGTAGCGAACCTTCATCCCACCCTTCCCATCTCTAAACCCCGAGTGAAAAGAGGTTGAGGGTGAAACGGTAAAGAGAGCGCGCAGTTGGCGGTCGAGAGGTATATACGCGTGTTGGGGATGGCAAGCAGGAAAGCCTGGAAGGGATCCGCGGCCCACTTGATAGAAAGCGGTACGGACTACGTTTATATTCCGGTTTCGCTTATTTACCAAGTTTGGCGGGTGCACACCGAGTTTCTTGGAATTCACGCGAATTATCGAGACCGCTTCTGGTATGTAATTAGTCGTTAAAAATTCCAGAGGTAGTTTTCCAGAAATTTTCCCTTGCGAACAACAAGACTAACCGATGCCGATACAGATGGCGATAATTACACTTGTTGTGTTTCGCATATGATTTTTCGAAAAGCTAATTCCAAATATTACTATAAATTTTATAATCGTCGCACGTATTTTTGAGAAACTTGTCCGATAGAAATATATTTACAATATTAATAATCATACAATACTTTTGCTGAAACGATAAACAATCGTCAGAATGACACCAATATATGAGCTCAAAGCAGAAGTATCCAAGAAATAAAACCGACACTTTCAAATCATGAATACCTTAAAATACAAATTTAGAGCTCCTATTAATCTCGTCAGGTTATTTCCAATTATCATTAGACGCTGTTATCATAAACATTTACCATCTTTAAATAGTGTTATGCTTCGTTTATTTAGTGTGTTGTTCCACCAGAACCAAGGCTGTGAAGACTGCACAACAACTCCTGACCCTAAATTACAACGGAGTTGAAACCTGGCCAACTAGAGAACTATAGAGAACTGGAGAAATAGAGTCCACCTCAGGTGGCACACTCTACTTGAAAATCCGAACCGCTTAGCGAGCCTTTCATTTCCCAAGGAAACCTGAGCAGCATTAAACAGAATTCTGACAGGCCATGGCAGATGGGGTTTTTCGCTGTGCAGATTAAAGATCTCCAACAATTATTTTCCCGTGAAGCATATCGCCAAATAAAAGAACATATGAATTGATCATCGATATGCCCTATAGAAAATCGAAGGATTTGCAAAAGGTTGCTTTTGTTCCAATCTCTTTCACCTTTCCCGAAATCGGTTTCCTGATGGAATAAGAAATAATAATAACAAAGCAGGCATTGTTTCGGCAACAAAGTTTAGCAATTTCATTATTATCACCATCTGCTTTTTCTAATGTCCGACTTGGCTGCACGTCATTTTCTGTCTGATTTTTGCTTGATTTCTTGCCTTTTTGTCTTTTATGTCTTATATTAGACTAAAAATGGTGAAAGATATACATATGGTCCCATAACCATTTTATAGTGATTCAGATTGTGTTTGCATAATTCTTCATTCAGTTTGTCCACTTTGAAGTTTAGCCAGAATGTATCATATGTCGGTGTATCTAGATACCGCTAACCAATCTGTATTGCAGAATATGTAAAGCTGCACATAACGTATTTTTTATGTAGAAATGTACACTACTGGAAATAATTGACGAACACACGCTGTATAATCTGAAAGCGTGAAGGTACATGTATAAAATTTGCGAGTATCGATTTTTGCTATCGCTGCATTTTTTATTGAGCGCCTCCGATAGGTGGAAAATGCCACCGCCCGCTGTGGAGGCCGACTGGGAGAAACCCGTCATGCTTTGTGTGGTGTAAAAGTCTAATATGTAGTTGTATTCGCTACATATGGTAATTACAGATCGATCGCGCTACTTAAGCGAGTTTGAGCGAGGAATGTTTGTGGGGATGCACATGGCGGGTGTATCCTTCCATGAGATCGCCCGCCATCTCGAGCGATCATTATCGGCTGTGCAACGGGCATGGCGAGAATGAACTGTGGTAGGACGTACGCTGCTTCAGCTGCAAGCGGGACGGCCCGCCAAGGATCCTATCGTCCTTCTGTAACGTCGCGTACGTCGTCCTCAAGCCAACTTCGGGCCTGTTGACCCGAAGCAAGAAATGGCGCACTCACTATGCACACTGTATGGGGGCGGTTGGTTCAGAGTATACTCCGGAAGTGGCAGCGACTTCGACATACTCCCGGAAACCGTCGCACACGCTAGTATTGGGTCAGCGCGAGAAATCGGTCGGCTGCCGCGTGGAGGCATCTTTTGTTTTCCGACGGATCAAGATTCGTATTGTGCTTCGGGTCAGCTCGTTCTTCGGATTAGAATTCAATCGAACATGCAATTCAATCTTATACAATTGTGTACAAACGTTCTCAAATGCTTTACTGTTAACGTATACTTGATTATTATATATTATATTTAAGTATATATATATATATGTATATACATATTTATATACATACAGTTTTCTTGTAAACTTAGTAGTATACTTCTCATTTTCTTTTTTTTTTTGTTACTCAATGAATACTTTTTGTCTATCGCGGAATCTGACTTAGTTTAGTATAAGTTTTAGTTTTTAGGCATTTTCTTATGTTATTTAATTTGTTTTCTTCAGGGTGTTGAGGTAGATCATGTGTGCACTCGTTGCACACATGAGATGCATCCTGTGTTTTTTCAACTTTTGTATTCAACTGTTTTTGTTTGACTTTTCTCAGATTATGTTATACTTTTGTTGAAAAATAAACTCTATTATTATTATTATTATTATTATTAATATAAAATTATAGTAACACCAGCATCGTCTTTAACACCAAGATGTTCCCAGAGGTTAAATGCTCAGAAAATAATAATAAGCTCATACCGACAACATACACTGTCGCATCTGTTGCTGTTGCCTTTTGATCTGGCAGTTTACATACAATTCTACAACAATTTGATGCTGAAGTTTCACGCAACGCACGTTTTACGCAAACAAGACTACAGTAACGAAATGTGAACAACGATCCCATTCCACTTAGCCCATTAATTAGGTTGTCCAAAATGTTGATGACAGTTTTCTTGTTGAGATGTATCCGTTTGGTATTGAGTCTTTGATGTTTTGTAATTGTTTTTAGTGTCCTCGACTTTCACACCAAGAAACTCAAACGAAAATAGTGAATCAAAATAATATCCAACAAGAATTCACGAAGTGTAATATGAACCATATGCACCGTCGAAGACCCGAAATATTTCTCCGTTGAAATCTTAATATGAACGTTCTAAATTTCATAGCTACCTACCTTATTTAATCTCAAATCAGATTCTTCGTCAATTAAGACACAATATCAAATTTTGTTATACGAAACATGGTTGAATTCAGCAAAAGAAAATCTTCTAGCTGTGTCAAAATCCAATATGGCACCCATAAGAAATAACAAAGTTGATGATGATCCAGAGAAAACGAAACATCATCTAAAAATTCTAAATACACCATTAGATAGAGGAGTGAAAGTGGCCTTGAGAATATTTCTCTGGGAGATCAAATAAAAATGCTACAAGCAAAATAAGAAAATGGGATTTTTCCGGTTTCTTTCAAAAATCTCGAACGCCATTTCTTCTAAGTCTACCTTCTTTTTTGGCATAATAATAACCATAAAATTTAGCAACTTTGCCAAATATAAACCGTCTATCGTCAATAATAAGCGAGATCGCAATGCTAAGGATCAAAAATGAATCAGCCTGTATACGTACATTACGGTGGTTTTAGATATACATATATAAATGACCTTCGGCGCTTAACCCGTGAGGTATGTCCTACATTAAGATCGCACGGATGACTATGTTTTTCATAAATTTATTCCTTTAAAGATACAGCAATACTTCAACCTCTCTCCAATCTAAAAGCACGTCTTTTATGGCATGCATTGACAATACTAAATCAGCCGCTCAATCGTTTGGCAATCATTGTCGACAATTTGTCGAATTTCGGCTACGAAGTTCTCTCCAACTCCGATTTGAATTACAATGCGGAAACTTACTGCCGCACACAATAACGACGGGGTTTACATACACTCACGGAAAAAGCGTCTACCACGCCGCACAGTCAGTTGACGTGATATAGGCGATGGGTGAAGCGAATAAGAGTACTCTGCCAGTCAGTGGGTGCATATAAATAAGTTTGTTTCGATGAACGCCCGGGCGTCGGTCGACGTCGTAGCAAAAAATCACGACGTGATATAACAAAGACCTTCCATTTAGACGCCGCCGGGAGCGCTGCATGTAATCGCGGCGGTGAGCTGTCTAGAAGCTTTCGGAGATTACAACGACGTCGACGGCGAAAGCCAGGATGCGCATCGCGGCGCCTGCGGCATCGACGTCTCCCATCGTTGTCGGTCCCCTCATTCACGAAATGACGGTCTTTTCTGCCGCATCACAGACAGATACGGCAGAATGCGAAGGCGGAGAAGGACGCCCACGCATTGGATACGGTTTTAGGGATATCGCGCGCTACGAACTAAAGGAGATGGACGATACCGTGTGATAAACATAATTCGTCTATCGGATTAGAAATTTATTCCATAGGAAATAGATTACGGTCTATTTTCGTCATTTAATGATGTTTTTATGAATTGTATAAATTATTACCTCTAAAATTATTTAGGTGAATGAATTAACTTTGTACAGCAGGAAAAGCTGTGAGAGATGAGTTTCTTATTATATTGCAGAGAAAATGTGTTATGCTGACTGCAATGTCGAAATTTTAGAAAACAATTTTAGCCAATATTTTATGCGTAAAACTGAAAAGCTCCTACAATTTAATAGTTTTACCTTACCGTTGAGTTATCGTAACTTACAGAGGACAGGATTTGGGTTCCACGTTTTGACTGCTCAAGTAAATGATTATTTCTTGTACTGTGTATAACCACATCCATTAGACATGCATTAGACAGCTGTACCCACTACAGATTTGTTTTGAAACGGACGTAATCGGCCTATCGACCTGACAACTGGCCCGCAGAACCACCCCATACAGCAACTGGAACCACCTTTTCGTGCCTGTCTTTCTTTTCTAAGCTTCCCTATATCCACCGGCAAGTGATTAGGGGTTCGGGCCGGCAATTTTTAGATGCTACTTCTGTAAATGGTGTTGTCAGCTAGCCTGTCGTGCGCGTACATCTAGCTCTTTTTGAATCATTATGCATCGCGCCATTGCATGAATTTTGCTGCAGGCCTCCGCAGATTCAATCATCGTGTGCACTAAGCCGTTAGTAGTTCTGCCGATTCTCTTACTTCGTCTCTGAGGTCTTGCCATTTTCCAAATACGAAAATTGTGTGCTCCACGGTGTCCTGAACTCCACAGTTGATGCAGTCGGCTTCAGTGTCTTTACCGGATCGTTTGGCGTAGGCTCTAAAGCATCCTTACCCCGTTAGTGTTTGTGACAGATGGTAGCATATCTCACGGTGGCTGCAGTTTAGCCAAGGTCTTATGTGTTCTATCAATCTCTTGGTTCATCTTGAAAATTCAGAACCGTTACTCCATCTATCTTGTCAGGTATCAAGGATTTTTTCTCTGGCATCCGTCCGTGTGCTGTGTCCCGCATCTCTGCATTGATGTACGCCCTTTCCTTGACCATTAGGTCTATGGGCAGCATTGCCGTGATTACTTTGAGTGACATATGCTGACCCCCCACGCAACAGCGCTTGTCTTTGTACTATACTCAACATACCTCTGTATTTTTTGATGTCTACAACATCAGCCAATGTCGGTGCCCCATATAGTAATTAATATGTTGTGAACCATGCTGCAGATCACCAGTCTCTTGCTACTTCTTGGGCCGCCAGTGTTGGGCATAGGCCATAGGTTGGACAGCCTGATTTGCCCTTTTTTAATCGCTTGTTCGATACGGCGCCCAAAATGTCTTTTCTCCTCGAAGTTTACGTGTACGTACCTTATGGACTTAGTTGGGGTGATTTTCACTCCTTTCGCCATAAAGGTTAGGTCTTCTCTCCCTGCCACCTCTGGCTACGCCACACTCTGTTTTCTCAGGTGCTAGCGCACTCACCACAGAATAAAAAAATTAATTCTGTTTATATTTTTTCTAAAAGACAAATAGGTGCACACTTGCCATTGTTAGGCAGCCATCCAATAATGTGGGAGAAATCTGGCTCCAGTGTTCAGTTTTCCGATAGTATGATATTGTTTTCGAAAAATTATATTTCAATTGATCCTACAAGCAACACAGTATGACATGCCGAAATAGTATCATATCAAAACCATTGCAGACATTTAAACACAATAAAAGGACGAAGAGAAAGCCAGAAAAAGAGCAGCATTAATAATGAATTTGGAAGTTTTTCGACAAGATATATTATATGTACATAGATAAAAAAATACAATTTTGACGCCATAATTGCATTACTCTTCCTTGAGCTTCAATCCACTAACGGATTGAAGGGAACGAAAAGACAGATAAGAAGCAGTAAAAACATCTTTCATCGGAGCCGATCCCTGTTGTGGTTGTGGAGGAGCCGCCTCATTAACAAATAGGTGGAAAGCAGAACACGCCAGAACAAAAGCAGGCAAAGACGCTTTTATCAGAAACGCGAAGTTTGGAAAGCTGGAACTATGTTTCCCGAAAAGGATCTTGGACTACTGGCAGAACTTTTACGAGATCATGCAGCTATCTACACAGGCTCGGAAAACCTGACGATCAAATCTGCCGTCTATGCCAAAAAAGACGGCAGAACACATTTTGTATGAACATGTTACTGTTAGTCGTACCTACTCGACATCAACACCTAACAGTATAACGTTTCTAATGCCTATGTACTGAAATCCAGGATGAAAATTCTAAATTAGTTTTAAGATTAGTTCCCCAACTAGTCTCACACCCAGAAGGGTAACGTCAAAATAAACCTGTGTAGGTTGCAATGGCTAATGGCAACACTGTACAGTCCGCCATGCAGTGAAGATATTTTGTAAGATTCTATTCAGTAATAACACCACAATAACAAGTGTTTAGTGCTACCCGTATTTCCCATATAAAGCATTCAAATATTTGAACAGTATTAGGATATAGGTACCTAGAAATATAAATTTTTCAAAAATTTATAACGAATCCTATAGCCTTAAGAAACATTATTCTGAATAATTACACAGTCCCATTTCATGTCTGTCTGCAATTTAAGAAAACCAGTATTTCTTGTTTTTTTACATTAAATTGATGAACTGGCATTCTTATTACATGAACAGATCGGAAAAATTATAGAAAAGTAGACATTTATTCTAGCTTTATAGAGGTGTCGCATTAAAGTAGCGTGATCAATTTTGTCACAAGCAACACCGAACTCGACAGGAATCACGTCAATTTGCAAACGGACATTTACAGCACGCAACACGTTTCTTACAAATCAAAGTAAATTTGCCTGAACACTTTTATTTCTTGTAAAAGTCGTTGTGTAATATCTACCTTGGCTGGCATATATTCCTGCTTTAAGAAAGAGAATTACGTGTAACTTTCCAACACCTGCCCGTTAAAGCCTTGAATATGTAACATATATGGCTTAGAAGTTATATCGTTAATTAAATTCATTACTGAAATTTGCCGATTTCTAACTATTATCGAGTATTATTATACCAATATTAGTAACCTGCTAAGAAATCAAATACCGTCCAAGTTATGATGGGGAAGCTGCGTTCATGAGAAGAAGATCAAATAAGAACATTAATCAAAAAAAGAAAATCTTGATTTTACTTCTAATACCAGAGCTGCTTCGCTAATGAATTCGAATCTAGGAATGAAACCAACTTTTATCAGCCCATCGGTTCCGTCGACATTTTCAAATATCTGACACACAATTGCAAATAATAGTAAAGCAATATAAAATATATCCTTTCCAATTATCTGAAGAAGTTAAACTTTTGCGCTATACCTGAGCACAAACTTCACTTAATCAAGAAATCGTTCTAGCAGATGGTGGAAATAAATTCAAAAAAAATGTCGCTGAATAAGACAAAGGAGGTACAATTCTTCACTCCAAAAAAACGACCGCATTTCGGCTGGCAAGAGGCAGATCCAAGAAGCAGATATATTCGAATTAAGTAGGTTAATCAAATGTCTCTGGGCTTTAAACTATTAGCATTAAATCTTTTGAGCAGTATCTCCAAAGTTGATATGTTTCTTTTTGTTGTATTAAATTTGAAAATGCCATCCGTTCCGCATGATCACTTGAGCGTTTGTGCCAAAATGCTGTACAATACGCCTAGTTATTTCCTCTTAAAAAATTTAGAAAGCTGTGTCAGATTTTGGTTAGATATTGGAATAACGGAAAAACCAGTGGAGGAAAACTTTGCCGATCTAAAGTATATACTCCAGCTTCCACTTTATAAGTCGATCTCGACTAATGAACCAGTTTATGAACGCTGTCGCTAAAAAATCGCAATGATTCAAATATCTACGTAATAAATTCCCTGGATTGTCTGAGACAAAACTCAAAGTAGAAACATTTATCGTCCGTGACCTTTGCAAACTAAAAGAAGATCCACAAGTTGAGAGGAAAGTAAGTTAATGCAGAGGCGGCTTGGCTGTCATTGAAGAAATTAATTAATAAGCTGCTTACTAAATATAATAAATTTTTTCGAAATATTTCCCAGAATTTGTAAAAAATGGGTTACTTAATGAATCTGAAGTTGCACTTTCTTCATTTGCCCTTGGACTGCTTAGCAGATAATCGCAAAGCCATTATTGAAGAACATGGCAAACGCTGCCACCAAGATATGAAATAGAAAATAGAAAAGATACCAGGAATTCTGACACACTAATATGATAGGGAATTACACCTAGAGATTATTTCCAAATAGGCAGAGCCCGAGGAGCAGCTTTCAACAGTAGCAAAATAGCTATATTTATTTATTTAAAAATTTTGTAAGATTTAAGTTTTAATGTATATTAAGTACTGTTTCAAATTAGTATAATAAGCTTGCATGAATGCACATGTAGTGTTTCTTCATGGATATTTCTTGCGTTTAGGGAAATTTTTTTATGTAATGGCGGAAACGGATGCATAGATCAGAACACCATAACATTCAGCCCCTGGATTAAAGACAATTCACTAAAATCATTTTGAGAAATAATTTTTGCTGCACATTGATGTCTTTTGCTTTTCGATAACAATCTCCAAGTCCACTGGCAGCATATTTTTGCAAAGGCGGACGAAAATATTGACGTCTTCTAATGCCCGTAACTGCTCTTGATACCAACAAAAGGAGATTTTCTGCCATAGCATGCTTTGGTGTCTTAATCAATTTCTGATTTATTATCAGGCAAATCATTATCGAGTAAAATTACTAATGTAATTATGTTATTATTACCCTCATTGTCCTCAATTATAACGCACAGCTTGTAAGTTTTTAGCCATCTAAACACCAAACAAATTTTCTAAATCGGACCGCTAAAGCATGGGCAGGTGGGAATAATTTTCAATTTTCTCTAATCATAATCTCGCAGTTGCACTGATCCTTTAACATTTCCAACGATTCTTAAGAAAATTCCATTGGCCCTGGAAAATTACTCAGTATATTCAAATTGTTTAGTTGTTATCTTATTTGTTGTGTCTTCTACACCGACATTTTTTATTCGATAAGAAATCAAGATGGATACGCTATCTTTTAACACCATGTCAATCAGAAAGCTAAAAGCGTTTGGCTGGTATGGTCAATATCGATTAATATCTACTGGTATCCAACTTTTCGTACAGGCCTCCTGATAACAATGCAAGAGTAACCTTACAATCTTATTCCTGTATTATGCAAAGCATTTATTCATTAGCATACGTATTACAGGCAGAGGATGCTATGACTATATACACGCTGCATAAATAGGGAACAAAGAAAGAAGCCGTATAACAGTGAGGAAACGAAGCTTCGCCGTCACCGTATACGGCATACGAAGCTGTAAATGCGTTTTATGCAGTCACGCGTAATGTTCGTAAAAAAATCAAAGCGAACCGGCGCACATCAACCAAGCACTCAAAATTATTCTCTCTCGGTCTCGTTCGTTCCTGCGTACCGTTATACAGATTCTGTGAACTAAAAATGAGTATGCTGAATATGACAGACAGGGCCGGATTTGCAATAATTAAGAATCTTGGTGACTAGCTATGTAGATAGGTATTGATTTTTGTAGATTTAATGTAAATACAATTTCAATTACAACGTGTTCTATTTTAATTCAAAAATAATATCGACAATATTTATATCTAATATTTTTTATAAGCAAAAACAGAAACCATCAATTCGAAAAGTAAACGTATTAGAGGTAAATCGCCTCTTAGACCACATTTTCAAGCCAGCATCTAATCCTATAACAAAATTTGCAATTCTGTAGTAAGCCATCTGCGCTCTAGCGTAATCATGAATCCAAATATTAGCCAAAGCAATGCCTTTCACTGGACTCAAATTAGATAATTGCAGAATAAGAAATAAGTCCATATACGTCTACCTTTAGTTAATAATAACTTTGGTCATTTTTCTAATATGTAGATTGCCAATAAGAATGTAGTAGTAGTACTGGCTGGAGTGATGCGTTGCATAGGCAAATTCTACGGTATGCAGACTGCTTTTCTAGGTTTTGCAGAGATCAAAGAAACATTCCGACATGATTCTTTTCTTTATGGGCAGGTACACCATAAACGGCCGCTCGGTCAAAAAGGCTATTGTGCCTATGCTTCTGAACTTGGTCACACACAAAGGAAGAAGAAAGATAGAGAATTAATTTACCTTGTCCGTGTTTATCTAATTGCTCGTCACCAAAATAGTTCCTCCTTATCTATACTTGAAATCATTTTAGGCTATATTTATCGTTACATTTTTCATTTTCTTCAAACATTACTATCTACGTCTCCTTCAACCCTGTCCTTTTCTCCTGAGAATTGTGATAGACTCTTACTTGTTCGGTAGTTGTTAGAATTTGGACTACTGTTTCCGAACTTGAGCTCTTCATCCTCAGCATTCTCTGCGTCTACTACACAGATTAGATTAGGATTGTGGTGGCCCTACGCACCTCTTTCACCGTGACCTTCCCAGATCGATTGTGATCCCTCTTCATCCTAAGCGTCCTCTAACTTTGCTTTCTTTATGAGGCTTATCGTATTTGAGAGCGGTTTCTTAATGTAGGTAAGCGCTGGGGCAATGGCACAGCACATTTCTGAGGGCTTTCTTCCCTTCTTTGCAAAATCTGTATAAAGCAACCCCTGCTAAGCCTATGTTATGCACATGCCTCTTTAGTCTACCTTGACCGGTCAGCGGACCTACTATCAGTATTCCTGTCTCCTTTGCGCGTTTTCATCCTGGTGATCTATGTCACCATTCCCAGGACTTGTTATGTATCCATTCGTTGATGGACGTTCATATTTGTGATTTGGTGGTGCCGAAGTAGGAGCCAGTCCCAACGAAAGGCCTTGCTGAGCCTTGTCAGTTTGTCGGCTGCCTCATTTACCTTCATGCCCTTGTGGCTGGGAAACTACGCCAAAGATAGTTCCCCTTGGGAATCTGCCTCATTTATGGCGCTTACGCATCCCAAAGAAGCTTATAGACAACACTTTCTGAACAAATCACTTTAAGTGTTGCTTGGCTGTCCAAAAAAATAGTGACGCTTTTACCTGGCTCAGTGCCAACTACATAATGGATAGCCTTCTTTAGAGCATTGCTCCCTCTAAAAATTGGACTCCCTGTGAACAATATCATCTTGGCCCTGCATTACGGACTTCTTCATGCTTTGATGTAACCATAGGAATACCCACAGGTTGGTCGTTCGCTGGTTACTCTGGCGAACTTGTCAGTAAATTCATTTCTACTGATCTCAGACCGGTTAAACACACATCATGCATTCAGTGCTTTATACCCACTTTGGTAACATTTTGTCGACATTTAAAGACCTCTGGATTGCAATCTTTCAGGCGTTGTCGTGTAGAATTGTTTACACTTGACTTATCACTACAGAGTTCACATTTATATCTGAGTTCAGTCAGATCAAGTCAACTCACTGCAACTGTCAGTGACAAAAGATGAAAAAAGCAAATTATTAATTTTTAAAATCGCTTTCTTAGTCACGCCTAAAACGGTCAATATGCAATAGCGGTTTTACCACAAAAGGCTTTATTTTTGGAAAATAGACACTTACGTAGATATATGTATGTATATGCATAAAAGTTTACATTAAATTATGTTAAAGGTTTTGGACACAACGATACTATTCGGCTTCTTACTAAAATAGAAGCACAAAGTATTTTATAAATGAGACTTAAACAAAACATTAAGTTCAACTGGTTATTACAGTGTATTTATTTTTATGTGAAAATCGAAGATTCATAATATGTATGTAGGTACTTTTGGGCAAATATAAATTTATCATCTGCTTTATTAGGACAATTAGCGTCACACTGAAGCATTTCTTTCCATTCTTTGATTGTGAAATGTTACTGACAATAGAATTTCACATAGCGAGTAAACAGAAGTGAAAGTCCGGAATTTTGCGGATACTACTTTTTTTTAATAAATATCTCGCACAGAAAGCAATTTCATAACACGTCCTCGCAAAACAAAAACAGTAACCGTTGGCTCTTCCCTCTCCGACCATTATGATTATTATTGAAAAGCCACCGAAATTACACGTGAAACACGTTTAACCGCTTCGGAATTACCGAAGGCTACTACAAATTTTATCGGTACCGGCCTAATGAACGGAGAGAGCGCTCTGATCTCCCATCGAAATTCACCCCATACCGTCCCGTCCCTCTTTTCTACCTTTTCATACTCGCTCGCCAGTTTTATCCGGAGCGTGTGGGGTAAGTAATATTGCCGTAGCTGCGGGACAACAACGAACGGTGGTCCTCTCACGCAATGGACCGTGATCCAAATGTTTTACCCCAACCTTTTCGAACAACAGTGCCTCGTGGGGAAACCGAGCGAACAAGAGCCAGTAGCAGTGGCAGCGATGATGAGAGATGGGGGTGTACGAGGGCGCAGCGATGGGCGGTTGGTGGTGGTAGTAGCGGTGATGATGATCATGGTGTGATGCTGATGCTGTATAGGAGGAAGGAGGGTGGCAAATTTGATCCAGTCACCCTCTTATTTCGCAATATCACAATTCCGCATTGATGGGACGTCAATATCTTTCCCACTCGAGTCTAGTGCTGCGTAGTAAGCGGATATTTCTGATTGGCGACGACGAACAAACGCTCTGTCGATCCCTAGATGTGACACGGATGTCCCCCTTTTGATTATTAAAAATATGATGTAGGGAGGAAGTCGCGTGCAAAATACACGTGCCCGTTTCGAAGTATTCTCGGCTATTCCTTTTATTGGCAGGATCGTATAACGGCGATAAATCTAGAGGAAAATAAATACCTCATTCGTTCGTCTGGCTATTGCAGCATTGGGCCAAACAACGAAGTGCATTGCTACAATCTCGACTAGCAGGTAGAAAATAATTAAAAGATTATTTAAACAGGACGAAAGAAGAAGAGGGATAGAAAACAGAATAATATTTATATTGCAAGAGATGTAAACAACTTTTCACACGTTTTATCACAATGTGAATAGCGTCAGAGTAGATTGCTAGATTAGTTCTATGGAAACAGTGCCTTTTTAAACTTAGAATATTAGTTGCACTCATTGTTCGTGTACAAACAACCCTTCCACTGTGACAAATATATACGAATGTGACGACGCTAAGTAGCCAGTGATTTGGTCCTAAAAGTGATGTGCTATTGTAAACACCAAATTATATGGCGAGCGATGGAAATAAGGCCGCGCAGTCGGCATATCAATTTATTATTTCTTACCAAAAACATTATGATTCTCCACTAATAAATATAGTCTTCTACTTGCTAAGTGCGCGTTCACGTTTTTAAAAACGACTTCGCAGCATCCCCACCGCTCGCCATCTAATTTGACGCTTACAGTACTTAAATCCTGAAAGCACTAAGTCATTCACAAACCGACCTAGTACAAAGCCGACGCGTTCAACAGTAAAATTGACATTATTGAGACTATACATAATTTGATATCTAAAATTTTAAAAGTACTACGATCTAAAATTTAGAAAAATCTAAGATCTATAATTTTTGAACTATCTAGCACCTAAAAGTTTAGAAGTATCCAAGATGTACTCGTCGATGGAAAGAGTTCTGCAAAAGCGTGGAGTTGAACCACAAATCAGACTGCGGATCAGCTCCATGCTAAGAAACAGGACAATCCAAGTTTCACAGAACCTCTGCACTGTAAAAGCATCGGTGGCAGCCGGCTGCCCACAAAGCGGAGTGCTATCTCCTATGGTGTCTAGTGGTGGAAGATCTCCTGCACGATCCTCGGGCGGCGGGCTACCACGCACAGGGCAATGCCGGCATCACCATCATGGTCTGCGGTAGATTTGGGGGCGTAGTATCCGAAAGGATGCAAATCCTGCTCAGACTCGTAGAGAGGTGGTGCAAAAGCGAGGAGCTTAACGTCAACCCCAAGAAAACAATAATGGTCCCGTTCACTTGGAAAAGGAATTTTTCCGAACTCCGGCGCCCAACCATCTTCGTCTCCAGGATACCAATATCCGGCGAGATGAAATATCTGGGTGTAATTCTGGACGCCAAATTGACGTACAAATCACACCTGGAACAAGTGACAAACGAAGCAATGAGCTCCTTCTGGGCCTGCAGAGCAATGTTTGGTAAAACGTGGGGGCTGAAACCTGAAATGGTACATTGGCTGTACACGAAGGTCATAACACCCTCCATAACTTACGCTTCACTGGTCTGGTAGCACAAAGCCAGCCTACGGTATGCGGTAAGTGCTCCGAGCAAAGTTCAGAGGATTGCCTGCCTGGGCATCACGGAGGCCATGTCCTCGACACCGACGGCGGCCATGGAGGTCATACTAGGTCTCTCGCCGTGACACCTGGCGATGTGGTCAGAGGCTGCCCTGGGGGCCTACAAGTTAAAATGTACTGGATGCAAAGGCCTCACTGGCAGAACCGGTAACCATACTGGCATCTTCACCTACATCGAAAATACGGCATCACTGTCCATTAGGCCGGACAGAATCCCGCCAATCTTTAGTTTCGCTAGAAACTACAAAGTAGTTATCCCCACCAGGGAGACCGCTAGAGCCGACATCCGCAAACGCAAGCAAAAGCTTCAACGCTGTAATGTAGGCGCCTCCAAAACGCCAAATGGCACGGGCATTGTAATCTGGAAAAACGGGGCGCTACATGGTGAATCCATTAGCGTAAGGTGCTCCCCCTCCGTTTTCCAGGCCGAAATTATAGCCAGTCAGACGTGCGCGGAAGGAATATTAACCTCCTCGCACGGGAATAAAGTGGTGTAAATCTTATCCGACAGCCAGGGTGCCCTCAAGGCCCTACAAGCTGTCAAGTTTGATTCCGTTGCAGTTTTAAACTGCCATAGGAAGCTGAAACAACTGGCGGAACTTCGCAGCGTTACGCTGAGATGGGTGCCGGGCCACTCCGAGATCAAGGGGATTGAAATTGCTGATGGGCTAGCCAGAGCACCCAGTGAACGACTGCACATAGGTACGGAACCGAAATGTGGGAGTTCTTATGGTTGCGTCAAGACTTTCGTCAGAACTCAGCTCGCTGCCAGACACCGGTCCCACTGGAGAAGACTCACTGGAATGAGACACAATAAAATCTTGGGTGTTCATCCGTACCAGGAGAGGCGCCGTAAAGCCGTCTCTACGAGCAGGCCCAGGTTAAAGATGCTAACGGGCATTCTAACTGGGCACTGAATGCTGAACAAACACCTGCTTTGCATGGGCCTAGCTGACCCTCCCTAGTGTAGAAGCTGCGGAGACGCGGATGATACTCCCGTGCATGTCCTCTCCCTGCCCTACATGGGTCATGGAAAGGCGGAGCTACTTTGAAGTCGACAGATTGGACGAACCCAAACTAGAGAAACTAACTCTCGACCAGCTAGCACACTTTTTCTGACAGATGCAACTGGCCTGGAAGGCTTAAACGATATAGGGGCACAAAATGACGATATAATATTTTATAACTATCTAAGATCTCAAACTTTAGAAGTATCTGAGATCTAAAATTTTAGAAGTACATAAGATCTAAAAGTTTAGACTACTACTGTACAAAACACTAACGGGTTATAGAATATTACCTAAAAGGGATAAACGTTTCACCAATCTATTAACTTCATGCTCTTGCATTATAATATCACGTTAAGTTCCAGAGTAAAACTTTCATTCCGCATTTGCATACGTGATATTTAAGGATGCTCCCTATTTACTACATTATAAGCGAGTAAGGTTCGAATTGAATTCCGTTGTAATAAAACACTTCGTCACCATCGTCATTATTGTCGGCGTTTTTTCCCGCTTTCTATCAAAGGCCGCCGGCAACATGTGAAAATCTCATTAAGCAAAGGCCGGCCGCTTACACATACGCACGTGGGGCGACGTAATGAGAGGGACATACGGAGGGGACGCAAGTGTGCGAGGCATCAAGAATGAGGTAGGGGCCCCGAACGTTATATACAGCCGCCGTTAAAAAAACTCTCGTAATTAATTAAAATTATTTCGTATGAATTCGTGGAACACGCACACCCTATTTTTAAATAAAGAGAGGTCACTAATGCAAGATATATGGGAATAGGAGCAATAAAACGAATATGATTAATTATATGCGCGATTAATGAATTAAAAATGTGAATATTAATCTTTCTCGTATGTCCATTGTTTTACAATAGCTGTAAGTATATAATTACGTGATTAAGTAAGATGATCAGATTAAATCAATTGTGTCACTTTCTTAATAATTCACAAAAAATAATATCTGTTACTTGAACCTAATAAGAATCAAGTAGTTTGCACATTCTCACTTGTATATTACAATTACGGTTAATTCATCTGAAATTCTAATCCCTCCGTAATGAGATAATTAAAGCTGGCAAGATTGTAGATGGCGCCATGCATAGCTCATAAACTGAGTGCGTGCGCAAAATAAGTAATTCTCAACTCTGAATGAAAGTGCTTTACTTATTGGTATTTATTTATTGAAATCAGAGAACAAATTCTATTTTTATCATTCTTTTTAAATAATCGGATAAATAAAATACTTTTCCCTGTTCTGGACTTAAACGTAGCCCAATTAAATAGATCCAATTGTTTTATTCAGTGAGTTTGTTTCCTACACCTTCTAGCAGTACATAAAAAACTGAGCCTAATGATTATTGAGACATCTTTTTTGTTGAGAATTACAACGGACGATTACAATTGAATAAAATTCCTGTCATCGTTTCCTATTCATTTGCTACGCTTATTTCATCTCCAATTTCTGAAACTCGTTCTTTCGGCAAAAATACTCAAAGAACTGCTGGAGCAACAGATTCACTGACTTCTGCAATATCTTGCATATTAATCAATCTAGGTTTAGGTCAATTGCTCTTACTAATCCTTCCACCTCTTGGCTTTCCCACTTCGACTGTGTCGCTCATTGTGAGTTACTCATTCCATCGTTCACATCAAGTTGTCGTTGCCAATACCAATGTTACAATACAATATTTTACCAGTTCCAAGCAGTGTACCTCAGGAGTCCAAAAAGTGGAGTGATACAAATGGTCCAATTCAATGGCCAGCACGCTCGCCTGACCTGCACTTTTAGACTTTTTTCTTTGGAAACAGAAGGTAGTACGACAACGTGCTCAAATTGCAATACAAGACGCAAGACGTGTCCTTTCGTTTGTTTAATCTTTTGTTTAATTTAAATTTTGAGCTCTAATATGTTAAAATAAACATTAAACACAACATACATATGTATCTGTTTTGTCAAAAGTTAATTAATCTCAACATTTATAACGCAATGGAAACTGCTA
>ML217696.1:0-13082 GCA_004785975.1 Popillia japonica | reverse complement strand
TAATTGACAATTTCCATTTTTTCCAACTAATATACTTGTTGTTTGTTCTCGAGTTTTGCAAAATAATATTTGAAAAATAGTGAAAAAATGAAAATATTTTTTGTATAGTCCTCTCTTTACCAAAATGTTGTAAGATTGATTTATAGTTTTCTTAGTATTTAACGCCTTCATCAGGGCGTTGTGGACGTGGTTCAAAATATTTTTTGCTCTTCTTCTACCTGGTTATACCACACAAAACAATTGGAAAAAATTAAATTCAAAATGTTGAATCGGTCCAGATTATTTCAGGTGTTCTCAAGATTGCGCAAAAAATTTAACCAACTGTTTTCCTCCTGGTATTCTTTAACATGCTTAAGACTCTAACTCCTTATGCGGTATCTGGGAATAATTGCTAAATTGGTGAACCGTAATTACTGACAACAATTCCCAAATTTCTTATATCTGAAAAATTATTCGGTCTTATGTATTAAGTCGTCAGTCTTCCCTTTAGTGAAATATAAAAAGTTGATTTAATGGTTTTCAACATTTTTTAAAATATTTATTATTATTTTATGAAGGGGTAGTTCAATTTTATCCTTTTTCCTCGCGGAGATCGAATTTTTAATTTTTTTAGTAGTTCCTCCTTGTAATCCAAAATTTAAAATGTTGTTCTAGGTGGTTCTAGTTGTCTTGTGCCACAAAATCACCTACATCCCTATGTCAGGGAGGGCAGGATTTGATCAGCTTGTGAACCATATGCTATAGAAAGTCAAAAATTTGAAACACATTTGAACACATTTGTGAGATGACCTCACAAAATTAACTCATTAGTGTGTTCCAAAATGATAGAAAATCGAAGAGATGATTGGTTTACAAACTTTGTCCAGATAAATTATTCCCTATCGAACTGCAGAGGCGACAAACTTAGTAAATGAATCTCTTTCAAAAAAGAAGACATTTCTGGTAGCACATATTGGATCTGGCGCTTATTATGTAAGGAATAGGCACAACATTTGCAAAAAAGGCAACACAAATCTACATAATAATTTTTCGCTAATTGAACACACCTTCATAGATAAATTGTGCTTAATACCAATATATCCATAAATTCATTTTATGTATATTGCATAATGCGCACATCTAAACTCATCAGTAAATCATATTGTGTATACTTGGTGAATGTGTCCATAAAAGCGAGTAGTTATTCATTTAACTAAAGTGTTAATTCTAACCTCCTACAAACCGTTTCTTTTATTAGTTTCGTAATAAGAATAAGTAACAACCACATTGATGTTTAAGATATTAAATTAAAATGGGAATACTCAATAAATGTAGTAGGTGTCGTTTTAGAATCTTTTTAAAATATCTCCGCAAATCCTACTAAGGAATTCGAACAAGTAACAGTACAAGTAGTTGAAGATCATTGGCGAGTTTCCAAGAGACGCCATGCACGCACCACTAAATAATGTCACATACTAAATACATGCTTGCTTATAAATGCGAATGCTTTCCGTTTAGAACATTGTGTAAGAAACTTCTTCAACTATCTCCTCTCTTAGTACTGGTTTCATAACGAAATATTTCAAATATTAGGAATCGTTAGCCTGTATATTAAACTCTATAATAACGTGATCATAGTTAAACAAGAAACCAATAAACCATTTCGCAGGAAGTAATTACTATTATAGACGCAACAAGGATGAAAATTACTTGAAAAGGTGCCCTTACCTTAAGGTGAAGTTTCAGAATAATTTCCATACATTCCCGTTAATACCGCATTATTATTATGGATTCATGCACTAGAGAATATCAGTAATGCACGATTATTATTCATAAAGAGGTCGATAATACAAAACGATAATAAACAAGGTGGATACATATATAAATATTCTATAGTTGCAATAGTTCGTTTACCTCTACGTATATACTTATACATTTATACCAATTAAGATATCTTTGTAAGATTACGAAAATGTCAAGCAATCAAAGCTAATACGCATTATTTTTATGTTATTATTGTTTATATTTCCATTTATTAATGTTATGTATACGTTAACGCAAAAAGTAATCTATACTTTTTTGTCTTGTTTCTCAAACTATTACAAAAAAAAATGTCTAATAAACTTTAATCTCGATTGAGAAATTCGAACCGATTCGTATTACTCATTGCGATTATTGCAATAGCACAAGACAGATCTAATTAGCAAAATATCATTATACGCTTAGCGTAAGATGTATTTCGCAAGGCGAAAAATTGTACTTAACTTGTTGCTTACACGTAAAAAAGTGCAATCACCTCTTCTACTAAACACACCATTCTAAAATGTCAACAACGTTTTTTAAATCACGCACTAGTTTGTGTTTGAAAAATGTATTACGCTCGTAAACTACCGTGTTTGGTGAACAAGTGAGTGCGGTTTAGTTTAAATTTTATTCGCCTGCTCTGATACCATTTCGTTATTAATGTCAAAGTAAATGTACTTACAAATGTGATTTTTGTAAACGTAATTTTCACTAACCACAAAAAATTTCTGGTGATAGAAAAGTTGCAAACGCGTCATTTTTATTTACTTAAAGATTCAGAACTGTCAAATTAACGATCTTGAATGTAGTATTTATTACAAAAATTTTGATTGAACTATCTTATCGTAAAAAAGTTGTCAAAATAGATCTGACAGCTGCAAAATTGGAAACTCAATTTTTTACAACTATTGCGCTAAGCAATTTTCCTATTTTAACATCTGTAAGTGTCAAGAAATTTCTGACAGCTGTCAAATTATGAAAATAGTTATTCTTTACAGATTCGCTATTGACTCATAATTATTCTAAAAGCTATCAAACGAAAAATCACTTATTTCCTTATAGTTTTAAGAACTATTACACCCACCAAGGGTATTCATGATAGGTAGCTGTTAAATGATAGAAAAGTTTTTTTTGTGCAAATTCAGCATATACTTAGTGTTAATGCTATCAAACTACAAAGGCACTTATTTCCTTATAGTTTTAGTAGCAGTATTACACCCACCAAGACTATTTCTGACAGCTATTAATCTGTAAAAGCTACTTATGCTACATTTTAAGAATTAGCAATTTTTTTAACTTTTGTAAGTCTCAATCAATTTCTAACAGCTGTCAAATGCTGAAAACGGTTATTTTTCATAGATTCTTATTGTTTTAAACCCACTAATACTATTTTTGACAGCTGTCAAACTGTAATAACAATTATCCTTCATATGTTAGAAATTAGCAATTGTAAACTTATAAGTTTTCCTATTTTTGTGTCAAAAAATCTCTGACAGCTGTCCAATTGTGAATGTAATTATTTGACAAAGATTCACAAATTACCCCACGTTTTGATGTTTCTAAAAGCTATCAAACCGCAAGAGCACTTCTTTCCGTATTTTTTTAGGTACTATTACATCAACCGGGACTATTTCTGACAGCTGTCAAACTGTAAAAAGACTTATATCTTACTTATCTTACTTGCCTGGTATTTTTTACACTTCTAGGTCAATTACAACACTCTAACAACACTCTAATTGACAAAAAGTGATAAAAATAGATAAACTCATTTGACAGAGACTGTAAAAAACTTATTGGCACTAATTTTAAAATAAGAAAACTTATAAGTTTACAATTGCTACTTTCTAAAATTTTCTTTTTACAGTTTGACAGCTGTCAGAAATTTACGTTCATAATTTGACAGAGACTTATTTTATTTTCCTATATTTTTCCACTTCTAGATCAATTACAACACTCTAATTGACCTAGAAGTGGAAAAAATATCAGGAAAATAAGATAAGTGTCTGTCAAATTGTGAACGTAGTTATTTCTCGAAAATTCACCGGCTACTTCTCGTTTTAATTTTTGTAAAAGCTATCAAACCACAAGAGCACTTGTGTCTGCATTGTTTCAGATATGTACCTGCTACTACAATCACCGAGACTATTCTTGACACCTGTCAAACTGTAAAAACACTTACGCTTCAAATTTTAATTTATTGTTCACAAAGTTACTTTTTACTTCGCGTTATAATTTTTCTAAAAGCTGTTAAGTTACAAAGGGATTTATTTTCTTATCGTTATCAGAATAATCAATTGACTTTACTTAAAGAGGATATTCGTTTTTCCCAGCAAGATGCTCTCAAAATATTACTGTCAGTGACACAATTGTCAAAATAGCATTTAATTTCAGATTTGCATATATGCAGATTTGACAGTTATAACTGTCAAAACATTATTACTTTAAAATTAAATAATTTGTGATTTTTTTGTGCAACTTTCCTTGCCATGAAGTGAAAAATGCTGATGATAGTACTTGGAAAATGGTGGAATGTCGAATATATGAGTGTGTGGCATGTTTTTAAAAACCAGTGCTTTGTACTTACACATGAAGTTGGTTTTACAACAGGTGGTGGCGTCATTTTTGGAATTTGTATCAGTGGGAGCACAAAAATCAATTCAATACAGGAAAAGTATCCAAACTTGCAAAAGAACTATGTAATTTTCATATTACACATGAATTTTTAGAAAATCAAGTAAAAAGAGTGTGATTTAAAATTTTCAACCAGCAACATTGAGGAGTTGGTAGCAATAAAATCGCCAACTAACTTGTACACGAACTGTTTTGACAGATTTATTTAGCGCAGCTAACTTTACTATAGAATACTCCCATTGCACTATGTATCTGATAGTTATAGTTAGGCGAATTATTGTGAACCAAATACATCCAAATATTTATACTTATATTTACTCAAACAGGAAGTTTTTTCGTTACTGTTTATATTCGATGTATTTGCTTTTTGCGTCATTAAAGACGTCATTGTTGCAAAGTGCTTACTGAATTCTCCAAATATATCTGCAAGGTATTTGATGATGTTCGCTATTTTATAGGTTATGTGGGGGTAATGAATATTAATAATTGATAATGTCTAATTCAAACCAAGAACAAGTAAGTACGAGTATTACGTATAGCCTAGTTTTTTTTTTATAATAATACGTAAAGAAAAGATTGTTATCAAATACCATAACTTAATAAAAGATGCACATGAGAAATTAAGGTTAACTCAGTATTGTCATCCAATTATAATTCTCTAAAAATTCCTTTTTTGTGAACTCCTTATTTACTGAAACGTAATTGTCGGACAAACACTTATTAAATATTCGGAAACATATTTGCAACGCAAAAATTCGTCTATAGTTTGTTGATTTCAAATACATAATATTGTAATTTTGATCATTGATCAGGCTACCAACATTGAATAACAAAAACATTATGTCAGTGGGTTCGGTGACACAATAAGGTTATTTTTAGTCAAGCAGATTTTATGTATCTACCAAACAACTTTCAATGACAGTTCTATTCAACTGTCAAATCGTTGATAGCGTTGCATATTTGTAGAAAAATGTTATTTTATTTACAGAGCTTGACGTGAATAAATTTTGAAACAGATAAAAATGCATTTGATCCATATTCTTTTTTGTGGAACCCCATGTTGGATGCCAACATTTTGTTACAATATTTTAGTTTAAATAGAAGCATAACTAGAACTAAAAATAGAAAGATCTGGCTGCACCTAAGATTTGCAGTATTTTAATCCTAGTACGTGTACTTGTAATCATTTATAAAATTAATACCAATTTAATTATTTATGATTTATTGACATTTATGATTTGACAACAATAGATGAGTTAAGCTATGTAGGTATTCAGTATAATCGCATTTACGATTATTAAATGTCATGTACGGAATTATGCAATATTGAATATGAAAATTAATTGCGCAAATATGGATTGTTGATACCAACTTTTTAATAAAATTGTAACCAGATATATTTAAAATTTTCGAGTATTCTATACTAATACACTTGCTATTTCCATAATATCTAATTGGTACCACAGTATTTTATTTAATTTGACACAAGACCAAATAACATATGTGTTTAAATTAAAATTAGAAGCAGATACGTGATACTGCCATATTTCCAAAACCACAAACACATTAATTTGCCAGTTACCTAATCTAACTGTATTTATTATAGTAGAAGAAAACTTATGTAAATTTATCTTGAAGATTATTCAATTTATTTGAAACACGTGGCCTAAAAAATAAGACGAACATGTAATAACAATAATAAAAAAAAAACGTTATGAATTGAACGAAAAAAGTGGATGATCTTCAAAAAAACTCGGTTGATATTTTTAGAAGTTAGTTCCTCAATTATTCAAATAAGTCAATTAACTAACCGCAACTGCGTCAGTTTAACATAAAGATCTGTAGTTTCATCTTAAAAATGATCAGGTTAGATAAGTTGCAACGATAAACTCATGAAAAAAAAAATTATTCAGAATTGTTGGTAGAAAGTATCCATAATGGAAATAATGATGTTTAAACAAAAACAGCGGAAATAATAAATAGGAAAATTGCTTTATGCGGTGAATAATGATTAACCTAGTTTTTATGTAGATCAAAAGAAATTTCTCTTTAGGTTACTGTATATATAGATACGTCTGCAAATTTATCAATATATATCTGCATTATAGTTATTTATAGTAACGCAAAATATTGAGCAACCTACCTAATATCTACATATCTACCCCGTTTGCATATCTTTCGTAACGCACGCGATTCATATTACAGGTTGATGTGTCGATTCTAAATAAAGTTAAAACTAATTATGTAAGGCCATTAAGATGCAAATCCTTCATTTTATATTACCTACAAGTAATATTGATCTTGATTAACATAGAACAAGTTTAGCACGTCCATAGAGGTAATTAAGAGAATGGTAATTTGTTAGGTATTTTAGATGCAGACTAGGTGATCTGCAGAATGCGAATTCTTGACGTTCGTACACACATACATATATCTGATCAGAATTAATTAATTATATTGTTTGTATTCTAGTCTTTGGTTATGTTAAAAAGGAAAACACGTGTGATTCTTTTTTTTTTTTAGTAAAAAAATATCATCGCATGTAGAAATAATTGCATTACACAACATGTAAGATTTCATTATGTTCCTAAAGCGAGTCGATGTAGCTAACTCTTGTCAAACATTTGCAACGAAACTTCTAATAAAGGATGTGGATTTTGGCTTGTCTACATTGGATAATTTTGATTGGTAATGAAGCCGTTCAGATGGAAATTGACTTGTAGTTGTTCCAAGATTTAATTCGTTCAGTTTCTGTGGTAGGCTGGTAGATCTTGATTCAACAGGATCTTTCAAGCATTATCGCCCAAATCTTTCATGATAATTTATTAAAAACATTTTTAACATTACGCCAAATGGAAGTGTTTGATTGTTTTAAGACAATTCCAATTACAGATACTAAAAGAACTTTATGATCGTAATATCACTGCTTAGACCATACTTGGATATGGGATCCAGAAAACACAACTAGCACCTGTCTAAAAATCTACTCCAGATATTGAGACTAAGGCCTAGAGAAATCTGTCCGTCATACCACATATCGAAGGTTTTGAAGAAATTGGAGATGAAGTCAAAGTTTTCCTGAAGGCAAAATTTTGCTTTGGGAGAACGTAGATAGGATAAAAGTGCGTAGCAGATTCCGGATTTGAGTTATCCTCCTACCATAATGGAAGAGAAAGAAATTAGACGACAGGCTACTCGTTTTTGAAAACAAACATGGACATGAAGCATCAGTCATGGTCTAATCAGATGCCTCACCGATGAAGGATCCCAACTAACAGAAAAAATTTTGAACGACTTTGTATAAGACTGGTAAGTTGGATCCAGGCTCACCAATCGTTGTGTGACCCAAAGATGTCCTGTAGGTCATCTCAAGGGTATACCTAGCAGGAAAGGCCTTTCAGTATTCCCAACGGAACGTTAAAAAATTTGCATCGGACAGCTGAAGCTGCTTGTCAATCGCAACTTCTGGATCGAATTTAGGCATTCGAAAGATTAGCAGATCTTCAGGATAACGAATCACGCTACCATCGTCTTTAACAGTACGCAGACTACCGTCATGGTATCTCTAAACATAATTTCGAAAATTACAGTAGCCGGTTTTCAAGCACGAATCTTGAAGACCATCACACTGAGGATCCCAGATGATGGTGGACGATACGGAATCTTCAGCTTTCTGTACTCCTACAAGACTCGGAATACCCAAGTTGACGGATCACCCAGTTATCAATGCCATCTATGCGGATGACACGGCTATAGTGGTAATTGCGAGAAACCCCAAAGAACGGCAGCTGCACCTGCTCAAGCTCAACTAGATCGAATCGAGGAATTCTTTGGCTTCCGGGTTCTGACGATCAATACGAAACAAAACAAAGTAATTGCGTTTAGGGAAAGGCAATCATTTTAACCCCAAAAGAATTCTATTCTACAGACTGGGATGATTCTTGATACCAACTAAATTTTTGCCGAACATCCAGTTAGAGCTCAGAACAGGACAACTGCGACGAATATCCAAGTGGAAAATTCCAAATTATCGACAATATTGCGAATGGGAATTGGATTTGCATTTATTTGTTTGGTGACATAATAGCTTCAGTTTTACGTAAATATAAATTGGCACAGTAGTTGAGCAAGAAAAGTATAATTATTTCTATTTGTTATAATAATAAATTATTTAGTCATTGTAGTACTGCAATAAGAACATAATCTGCATAATTTTCACGCTCGTTTAATGGTTAATGAACCGTGGTATTAGCAATATATTAGAAGTAATGGTTACTGTTTTTACTAAAGGAATTAGGCAGCATGAACTTTAAAATTGAATAATAACTGTTTGTTAGCGATATCTGGAGAAGTATTTGGAATTTTTATGGACTTTTTATACCTAGCTAATCGGGCGACTGGTACCTAAACCTCCATATTGAAAGACATTGTAGTGGAGCCTATTTGGAACACATACATACACATAATCAAACCTGCAACACGACAACAACCATACAAAAATCAACTGTTTTTGAAATATTGATTTAAGTTAAGTCTTTAAGTTTTCAACTCCATTAGAAAAAAACATTAAAATTAGACGTAGGTTAAGAATAGAATAGAATAGAAGAAGAAATAACTCTTTCTAGAGATATTTGCTTGTTGTTCAAAATCTGTCGAACTAGATATTTAAGTTTTTAGTAGTAATTAAATCTAAATTCGAAGTATTATGGATGATGTTAAGAACTTAGATTTGCAGCAACGCTAATGACACGCCCAAAGTGCCATTGATACTGATCGGAATATCCAACAATCAGGAAAACTACTGCATTCAAAGATTAGAGTGAATGATGAAGGAATTCCCTATTTGTGCTTTAGTATTCTTTGATAACGAATTATTTCATCCATCAGGCTTGAACAAGACATAGCCTTCAAATCAGGGGACTTAGTAGGTCATCTCCAAATCTTCCAAAAAGTAAGAAACTAACTGGCTAAATTAACAGACCAATTAACATTGAGATTCGACTTTGATAAAAGCCTTGTGGTGGTCATCCTGCCATAGAAATCATGGCGACCTACATTACAAAAAGCGTCCATATCTTGATATATGGAGAGATCTAAAACAGAAAGAGGAGTGGGAATGGATATCTATGGCCTAAGGGGTAAAATTTCAGTGGCACTAGATGCAAGTGCAACTGCTTTTCAGGCAGAAATATGTACCATTGTAACTATAGAGAGAGAAGAAACTATACATATGTATAATTTTTTCTCAGACAATCAAGTTGTACTAAGGGTTGTAAGGGCGTTTGCCTTTAAGTCCACGCTACTGGCATGGGAGTGTTGGCTCATCCCCAAAGTTCAGGCTCAAAAGGATCGGGGGGAGATCACCAAACTGCTAGATTTGCAAAGAAAGGCAAGAAGTTTGGATTTACTGGATCTGAACCATTGTGTGGTCTAACAAAAAGCCACCTCAGAGCTTATTTTCAACAGTGGCAGACTAAACAAAAGATGTCGTAATGTATCAAGTCCCCAAAACCAAAACAATCAAGAACGTTTATTACTTTCCGAGCTATTAACGTGAAATTCTCGATAGTTTTTACCATCTACAAAATTTGGGCAATGTGTTGAATGACAGATGCCGATTCTGTTCGGAACATAGCAGAATGGCAAAACATATTGTGCGTGATTGGGGTGTGGTGGACTGGCAAAGGTATGACCATCTGGAACAGGTTTATGGTAGGGTGATTTTGCGACTTCAAGAAGATGGCCAATGTGTTGAATGACACAGTTGCCAATTATGTTCAGAACATAGCAGCTTATATTCAACAGTGGAAGACTAAACAGAAGACGTTGGACTGGATTAAATCTTCAAAACTAAGACGACCAAGAAAGTTTATTACTTTTCGAGCCATTCAGCTGAAATCCTTCTTGGAAGAAGATTGGCAATGTGTGGAATGACATATGCCGAATCTGTTCGGAACAGCACACAAAACTGTTCGGCAGAACATATTGTGTGTGACTGGGGGGTGGTGGACTGGCAGAAGTATCACCATCTGGAACAGATTGATGCTAGTGGCATAGTCGCCAAGAAAATAAAGGAACCGCAGGAGACTATCAAAGTGCTAGTTTTGCAAAGAAAGGTAAGGAGTTTCGATTTACTCGATCTGAACCATTCTGTGATCCAGCTTATATTCAACAGTGGAAGACTAAGTAGAAGACGTTGGACTGGATTAAATCTTCAAAAGTAAGACGACCAAGAAAGTTTATTACTTTTCGAGCCATTCAGGTGAAATCCTTCTTGGAAGAAGATTGGCAATGTGTGGAATGACAAATGCTGAATCTGTTCGGAACAGCACACAAAACTGTTCGGCAGAACATATCGTGCGTAATTGGGGGGGTGGTGGTCCGGCAAAGACATCACCACGTAGAATAGAAGCATCTGGAACCTGCTGATGATAGGAGCATAGCCTCCAAGAAGATCCAAGGCTTCTTCAGGAACCAATTAGGACTATTGCAAGTCATGAGGAGAGGCAATTTACACTCCTATCTATCCGCGAAGAAAGAATGTAGTACCTAATGGAAAAACTACTCCTAAAAGGAAAGTGTGACGTAAACTTTGATCCACAATGGCGAATAACAAAGAAGAAAACCTTGTGAAAGATATCTCAGTACCTAACCTTTGAATATTTACTAACCTTACAAGCTGGTAATCCAAGCCAGAGCAGTAATACCAATCATATAAACTTCTTGGATAATTTATATCTACAGGGTGTAACAAAACTAAGAGGACAAACTGTGGTAGCAAGCTCACTTTTTCCAGGTTTAGGTCAATTCAAACTCTATTAATTCGATTAAAGATCAGAACCAGAAACTTTACAATTTATTAGGTTTTCGTTACAACTTCATCAGTGGAAGAAATTGACATTTAATTCGTGTCAAATACCTAATTACAATTATTTGAAAATAAGATAAGTAGATAAGGTTCAGAAAAATACATAAACAGAGTAATGGCGACTTATACATTTCGTGAAATAGCAGACATGATCTTCATGTATGGTCGTACCAATGGCAATGGTCGAGAAGCCACAAGGTTCTACCAGGAATCTTTCCCGCCAACCAAATCGTAAAATATTTGCCGCATTGTTCGAGCGACTGGAACGGGCAATGTGTACAGCGATTTTTGTTATATACTCTTCCAAACCTATTAAAAAATGTTCCCCTACAAATAAGGATGAACATGTGGTACATGTACGATGGAGCTCCTGCATATTTCGCTCGACCACCTAGTGTTATACTTGATGAGACATACTTATGTTGATAGGCACTTTTTTCACGTTTTTATGTGAAGAGGTTGCTGCCACAGTTTGTCCTCTTACTTTTGTTACACCCGGTATATTTCTCGCTATAAATAACCTGAAACATGATTTAGAATATTCAACTCAGATGACCTGACAGACCGTTATAAAGAATTCTTCAATTTTACATCTAGAATCTAATCGCACATGCATTGCATAAGCCTTCCTTGTATTCATTCTATCGGTTACAAGTCTATTCATAGCTTATCTTCATTCCAATCGTTAGATTTATGTGGGTATACGACCAATTGTGCAGATCGTAGCCAATAATTAATGACACTAATAAACCGAAGAGTTATTTATTGCACACCTTATCGGTTAGGATTCTAACGATTAAAACGTTCAAGTCGTGCACGAAAAATTTAACAGATCAGTCACGAAAATTCACATATTCGAATCCTAAAATAAAACCATGTTATATCCTATCGTATTTCAGATTCTTTTCCCAATCAAAAATCACGCAGGGAACACCGGGTGCGTACCGACGATACCATACGAAACGGACATCGAACCAGTTGATTGCGTAAACGCAGCCACGCGCACACTTTCCATTACAGCATAAGCAGACTCATTCTACTATACTGGTTTGCGTTCTCGTACAGCTTCGATTTGTTTATTTTCTACCTTCGCGCGGGATACGTCCTTGACCTTGCAGGAAATTTATAGTCATATTAAAATACTAGCGTTAATGTTAAAACCGAAAACGAAATCCATGGATTTGCATTACAAAATGTCCGGCGGAATTGGTCAAGCGTGACCGGCAACTGTGTTACATATAAGAAATCGTGCACCACGTGCACCTTGACCGTATCTTTTGCCTATAAATTATGCGGAAAAATGTAGAAATTTCAGTCGGAGTTTAGCAGATAACGCGGATTATTTATAGAGCGACCTATGCGGTGTCATGGTATGGAGTGCTTCAAAATGAGCTTTCGCCCCGGTTGAAGTCGTAATTAATGCTATACCTTAAATGTGGCCGCGGCTGTTTGGAATTGAAGAATGTTTTCCGCCGTTTTCTAAAATGGTATATTCTTTTCGTATAACTTACGTAATACGAGAATTTACGTTATGAGAAAACATTTATGGCCGGTCAAATTAGGAAGTCTATTTGAATAATGGCTTTTTGCAGCATAATAATATAGCGCATACAGTAAAAAACCCCGTTACTCTGTCAACCTTTTTTAAAATTCCCATAAGCTTGGAAACAGAGCTATGTCCAATATATATTTACCATTAATTATCTTATTACTATCGTCATGAATAGTCTACTGATCATTTTTGTGGCTATAGCAACATTAGCATGCTTTTACTTCAAAGGTGGTGTTGCTAGTAAAACAG
>SMLS01062085.1:0-13008 GCA_004785975.1 Popillia japonica | reverse complement strand
TACGTTGCCATAGTAACGGCGTATAAACATTGGCCTGATATACAAAGTAATCAAAGCTTCGAAGAATTATTTGTAAGCGTCCCATTAAGTTGTAATTTAATGTAAAATTATAGGCAGAAAAATTAGCATTATAATAAAGGAAACCGTAGTTAATCTTTTAAATGCGAAATAAAAGTTAGTTGGATATATCTTTCCTATTTTGTAATTGTACCTACCTCCTACAGTTGATAATCCTAATGTAATTATCCCGTAATGAATCCGTAGAATTATGCACAAATGAAAATTATAATCTTAACTTTATGTTAAAATGTAAATATATTCCACGAAACTTTAGAATACTGAGTAAAAGTCTTAATACATCACAAGTGAAGAATAATGGCTTTTACTAATTATAGTAAACGTACAAGATAATATAGAAAAAAATAATACATACACAATCTTTTATTAGACATATATGTATATTTAATAAAGTAATACTACAGCTTTTCTTCAGAAGTAAAATTAAAAAGATCATCATCACTTTAACTTTCACAATTGCATTTATTATTAATTCTTCGCAAAAGTCGTCCAAGTCTACCCTAAATTAAATAAGTACTTAAATCGATCATGTTCTCTGATATTTTTTTTAATTTTATTAATATGTACTTACGTTAAGTCACTACAGATACGCTCTATAGGTTTGAAAAAAGCTGATTTTATTACAATAAGACACTATACTTTACAGGGAGTGGATCAACGAACAGGGCAAGAGCTAAGCAACAACTGAACAGAATGCTGCCTAATGTTTTTAGGTATGCCCGCAGGATACACAGATAGAGGTATGCCGACGCGCATCTTATGCATATGTCATTGCGAAGCATTAATTGTAAAATACAAATCCCGCCTACGAAACCAGCGATTTTAACCTCTATTGAAATAAATTTCATATGTAATTTGTCTCGCACTGACGTCATGCGCGGCTTCGACGATATTTGGTTTTGAAACGAGCATACCTCTATCTGTGTATCCTGGTATGCCCGTATACAACAAAATCTATTTCTCTCTCTCTCGTTTCATACTGTCTTCCGTGTCTTATACGTAAACTCGTCTTTGACGAAAGTGCCATCCGGTTTGGCATCTACTCTATAACAAGTTTAGAAAATTTACAATTGTTAAAATAGAAAAATAATATTAAAGCTTCAAAATTAATAAACTTGTCTATTGATATAAATCAAATGAACTATAACAGATATAATTTTCTTTCCTTAACATAATTTCCAACATAATACATGGTCCCAAGGTAGATATCTTCACAAAAGGCTAATAACGGGGGACGGGGTACCCCATATCGATGGAAAAATAATTACGACATCGATCTTCGACGGTGGGCTTTAGAAGCTAAAGAACAAATTGGATACGAATTGTTTAAAGCAGGACATTGGTGGATATGACACTTCAAGAAGATACATAAAAGAGTATCACATAAGATAACAAAATTTATTACTCGTTCTACGCGTACTGATATGGAAAACCGAAAGTTAGTAAGCGATACTTTTATTAATGAAGTCAAACCATATATCACTGACATTGGCCGAAACAACGTATACAACGCTGATGAGAGCGGATTTAATCTAGAAGTACATTCCGGTCGTACTTTAGCCACAGAATATCAAACAAGCAGAATTTGCACTCCTTGTCGCCGCTTTTGATCTTTTTAAGAGAGATTCAGTGACCTTCAGGCTATTCATGCTATTTTGTGTGGAAGAAACGCAGGGTCGGATTGAGGAAAAATTATATACTTTGACAGGGTGTATTGACTGAAAATTAGATGCCCTTGATAAGTATAGATAATATTAAGCTGTTTCAAAATAGCAACTGCGTAAAATAAACCAAACTCATTTGATATTATTAGAATTAGAATTATATTAGAATACTTTTTAATATTAGCAATAGGGAAAAAAACCGCAAACGCTAAAGTCAATAACACCTGATAGCCAGTAAACAATGAACAACGCTCGAATCACTACCGTGAAGTATTTTTCTTCCAGAGAAGATGGCGAATTACGCTGCGCACTAAATATGCGCGTACTTTCCCGCCAAGAGGAGTGCAAATTCTGGTTGTTTGATATTCTGTGCTTTAGCTGTGAAGGATGAGAAAACCGTTGAAGGTATTGTGCAATCCTTGCGCTCTACAACACATACTTACACAATTTTGCCAGACATTTCTGCAGACGGACGCTTACTTTCACCACTATTTTTAGTATCAAAGGAATCTACAAATACGTTTGGACCTCGAGTTGCGCAATCATTGTTTCGACCTGTAAATGTGCATATTTCTTCTTCGGAGTCTGGTAAGCTCACTTCAAATCATTTCAAAACCTGGCTAACGGATGTTTTTCCCTCAAATACCGGGCCAAAGAGTGTTATTTTGATTGATTCTTAGAGTGGGCATTCTGTTGCCGAACTTCAGCAATTAGTGCCAAAAGACAAAACTTTGAACGTTTTAAATATACAAAAAAACGACAGCGATGGTACAACCTCTAGATGTATATGGTTTTAGACTGTTGAAAAATTTTGTTAGAACTTTTTTCGGATATAGTGATTCTTATGAACTATGACATAGATTTATATCAGAGAAATAATATTATTAAGTTGCAACCCCTAACCCATAATCAGTTTTCTTCCCCACGATTTTTCGACGTATTCAAGTACCTACTCGTGGTGTAAGAGTGGATACGTTAAGGAAATACCTGGGCCCTTTAAAAATCCTGTAGTTGTGTTTGAACAAAGATGCGAAGTCTGCACCCTTGTGTAGTATTTGCAATAAACCAGCAATTGTGCGGTATCCATGGTGAAAACAAAATCTGTGTTTTCTACACTTTTACACTGACTATCACTCCTGTAATACTTACATATGTAGCTTAATTTCTATATGAATATTAATCCTGTTCGCGTTACAGTATCTCATGTATTTATAAGCATTATAATGTTTTCCTAATTCGAAAAAAAATATTATACATCACCGTTTTCTATATAAAAGCGATCTATAGAGAAGTTTATTAATTTTGAAGCTCTATTATTATTTTTCTATTTTTACAATTATTAATTTTCTAAACTTGTTATACATCGTCGTATTCTATGTAAAAGCGGCCTTCTTTTGATGAATAAGAAAAAGAAAAAATGTTAAAAAAACGGGGGGTATGGGGTATCCCATCCGCCGTTATTAACTTTTTGCGAATACCGACGACGTCACCCTTAGGGCCATGCAATATGCTGCAAATTATGTTAAGAAGAAAATTTAATATCTGTTATAGTTTACTTTGGAGGGGACTGTACTCCAATATCGTGCGGATACGCCGATAAAAAAAATACGTATCTCTTATTTTGAGGTACTCTTTCGATCTCTAAAGTTTCATCGAAATCGGAGGGGGACACTCGCCGGTGTTCCCTTGTTAGTCTTGTATATACCTGAAATTAATAGTTGAGAGGATAATTAATCTTCTTTGAAATATGCACTCAATTCAGCCGATAGTTTCTAGCTTTCTCAAAGATGTAGTGGCAAAGTCTAACATCAAGGTCATACTTCATCCTTTGATGCTTGTCAGTAAATAATCATCCGTTAAGTACCTTTACATAGAGTGAAAATGGATAATCGTAACGAAAACCATGTTTATACAAATGAAGATATTCTGAATTTAATTTTTATACACGGAAAGTGCAAAAAGATTACCTTGCAGAATGTGTAACGAACACTTCCGCATTTACCTCCGCTAACAAAAGGTAATTTTAGAAGAAATCTTAATTTATTTAAAAAAATTGATGTAAAACCCTAGAAAATTACAATAATTTTTCGAAATAGAAGTAGTTCGCATTCCAACTCTAACGCAGTGTTAGGCGTAAAGAAATTAAATGCTACTCCTCGTAGTTCTTGAGGAGATAGTCTGTTGAATGCTGCTGGTACCGTGGTTCTAATTCATCCATCGTGTTCACCGGTGTCTGGTAGACCAGATCCCTGATAGGTCACCAAATCAAGAAGTCTACAAGCATCAAACGACAAAGTGTGATTTTCACAATAATCTTTGAGAACGTTTGTTTTCTATGGCACACTAAACAAGTATCGGTGAGTTGTGTGCATTTTTCAAAGCAACATCCTCCTAAACTATCAATTTGGTGATGCGGGATGTAAAAAAAATCTAAAATTGGACCCCGCAGACGACTCTCTAAGTAATAAAATACGGGAGTGCCATTTGATAAAATTAGGTTATGGTTTTTCAACATTTCGAAAAGTTAGAGTGCCATAGTAGAATAACCATACAATGTAAACAGCTGTTCTGGTCATCAAAACCTACTCTATCATGTTGTTTATGTTGTTTAAGCATGTAATGAATCCTAAATTGATTCATTGAATTCATCCATATGATGAAAAATCGAGTGTTCTCTTATTTTTTGAGTAAATGTCTGCCATAGCATTTTTTTTAGAACAAATTGAATAACTACAAAACCCCCAAATCAAATTACAAAAAGTAAAGGTATTCATTCCGTTTAATAATCTCAATATGTAAAAATATACAGGGTCTTTAGTTTAAAATAACAAAGTTGATGTCGATTTTCAGTACAACCGGCAGCGCCAAAAATCTAAAAATATTTTAAATGAGGAGAACACAATCGATTATATATGATTTTAAGTTTTTAAATTTATATTTTGGTCAAAACTCGATGAATTTCTAATGAATGGTCTCGCTGAGACAGTCTGTATATGGATACAATTATTGATGTTTAACCATTGCTTTTCTTGTTCTAAAACTAAATGATAAACTTAGCACAATGATATTAAAAATAGTGGATCTTATACGTCCAAAAAGCATTATGCCAGTTTGAGCTGCTAATATGCAAATCGAGTGTTTATGTGTTGCTTCTATTTGTTGCCCAACCTCATTAACAAGTTCTTCTGTTGATATATTACAAGTTCATTGACGTTAAAACGTCACCCAGTTGATCATAATATAGTAAGTAGATATAAGTATATGTGCAGTATTTATCATTCAATAACTTGCTGCTGTGTTCAACAATTACTTTAAGGTGTGGCCACATCCAATACCTTCATTCGTAATGAATACCACATCAGCAATGCGCCTCTAAAATAAAAGGGTTCTAGTCGGCCGTAAAAAATTTCTTGAGAACAAAAAAAAGATTGCTTATAGTAAGCTACAGTAGCTCTAACAACAATAGATTTCAAATTTACAAAATTGTCTGTAATGTTCTGCTTCGTGTTTATCCAAGTTTTGCAGGAGAAGTATCATAAATTATGTTTTCAAGATAAGTCTTTAAAAACAATTCAGTAGACACAGATCTAGTAATCTGGATAGCTAAACTGTAGTCATCCCGTTGTCGTGAATGACTCACCGTATAATTGCAACCATATGTTTTGCCTAGAGTTTGGTAAAATATCTTTCAGCAGAACTTATAGACGTCACATTTCAAAAACTATAAATCTTTGGGCTCATTTAGATAACCGTCAAAGAAATATTACCTAAAAACTCTGTTACTTATAATTCATCCATAGATATTGACACTTTAGTGACTCTATAATTTTATTATGTGTCCAAGTGATTCAGAACACCGTTAATATTACAGTTTCCTTATACATTTCAGGTGGTACATTGAAATATTATTGTGGAGGATCACTAATTAGTAATCTATATGTGCTAACGGTAGCCCATTGCATTGTGTTTCAACAGTAAGTAGAATGTCTAGATATTTAGTTGCTAGTGTCTCATATCGTGCGAATACAGAATTTTGTTTTGTTCATCTAGAATCGTCGTGCGATTGGGTGAGTACGATTTAAGAACTGAAATAGATTGTAAAGACGAAGAATATTGTGCACCACCACATCAAGATTTTGAGGTCTCATTATCCGATATTACTATACATTCTCATTACAACACAAAATCGCTACAAAATGACATTGCGCTGATCAGATTAAGAAGTACTGTAGCTATAAGTTGTAAGTGTTGCAGTTTAAATCGATTTAAATAATATTTACACTATATTGATATAATATATTTTATTTTTTTAAGATAAACTCAATCCTGTGTGTTTACCAATCACCCCAGAAGAAAAAAATAATCATGCACCAACTTACACTGTAATTGGATGGGGAAGTACTGGTGAAGGTGCGATATCTGCTTTCTTTAATTTTGAAAGTCATAACTTTATATTTTAAGGTACGAAAAGTAATGTGTTAATGAAAACCAACATTCCTACACAACAAATTAAAAAAAATGCGTTTCATGGACAACTTAACGTAGGAGGTGTAAATGAAACAGATCCATGCGGTGGTGACAGTGGAGGACCTCTTATGGCACATTATGTGCACCACAGAGTTTCCAAAATCATACAGTATGGTATAGTTTCAATGGGACCCTTACCATGTGCAAAAGAGAACGTCCCTACAACCTATACCAAAGTTGAAGCTTATATGGATTGGATTTTGGATAATTTGAAGTCTTAACTAAATATTGTTTAATTTATGTAGTAATTTTTAATAAAACATAAATTATAATTTGAATTGATTTAATACTTTAAGCAGATAATTCTTGCAAGTTCTTCATGTGCATGTGTATTATCTTTTTATATAAACATAAGCTATGACGTAAATGTATACATAAGAAAAAGCAAAATTCTTTATACATAACTAATTTCTCTAGAGTAGTGTAACATCTATCTTGGAAGTAGTTTATTTATATGGGTGCAATTCCGCAAACTTGGCAAAACCATCTACATTTACGGATTTCTCGAGATACCAACAATAGTCTACTCGAACAAAATTAAAAGACATGCTCTCCTTTAACATTATAATAGTTGATTTTCCAGTTTTTTATTTTATAAATGTTTATAAATTCTACAAGTATTATCTACCAAAATTTTGTATTCTTGTGTAGTAGATCATACAATGACTTGGCCACTACACCATAAATATTCGGACATACGATGCAAACCATCAAAAAGTGTACATCTCTTTGAATTTAGAAGGAAAAAGATCATTATATCCATCAATAAAACACCGTAGATACACAGTATGCCTTCTTAATTCCCTCCTTTTTTTCTAGTAAATAGCCCAAAAAACTAAATGTACTTGTAATTATACATATGTACAATACCAGAAATTTGGAAATGAATGACCTAAATACCAAATAACCTCCTTAAATTTTTTTTGGTTTTGTGGAAATCATTTATGGACATCAAGTGCTTAAGTCTGTCGCAACATGATAGTGTGAGACTCCAACTCGGCGTGTGCAATAACTGGTGTACCCACTAAAACCACCCTGGTGATCTCCGGGCAAATTCCATGGAACCATCTCTTAAGATATCTACAACATGAAACAGCCAATAAATGGTTCAAAGCTCTAGACAGTGGATATATAGTATTAGCGGTTTTCTTAGATTTTAGTAGAGCTTTTGAAACTATTGATAGAAAACTGTTATTACAAAAATTAGAGAGTATAGGTATTGTAGGCAGAGCTAACGATTGGTTTAAATCATATCTGACTGATCGTTACCAGGTAGTTAAGTATGAAGGAGAAACATCGGAACGAGCATGTACAAGATATGGGGTTCCGCAAGGAACGGTGTTGGGACCATTACTTTTCAATTTATATGTTAATGATTTGATGGATAGACTTAAGAATTGTAATGTGTGTATGTTTGCAGATAACACAATGTTGTATGTATGTGGCAATGATATCGAGAATATGGCCAAAATAATTAATGATGTTGCAGTTTATGAGTGGATGTGCTATAACAGTATAAGTGTTAATATTAAAATAATCTAAATTTATGGTTATAGGTAGTAAATACAGATTGAATAATATTAATATTAATCGGATTCAAATTAATATACACAGTAATAAGTTAGAACGTGTCGACAGTATAAAACATCTGGGTGTACTGTAGGATAATAACTTATTATTGACCTTAACGGTCCCTCCACGTTGGGCATTAGCCTTACTATTTTTATCATTTTTTCTGGCTTTTTGCTGCTGTCTCTATTTAGATCACTACACAGTCTTTTCCAATGCTCTCTCTTTGAAATCCTGATTAATTTATGCAGTTCTCTATTGGTATCGCTATATCGTAGGTGAGCCCATCGTCTCTCTTCCTCTCCTTTTTGGCGTAGACAACGTGACATCTATAAATGGCTTCGCTTCTCCCTCTAACAAACGTTAGCCTCCTACCGGTGTTATGACAAACTAGCCCGAGCTCGGAAATCCACTCTGCCCAGTGGTCGCCTTTTTTGTCCCTGGTAGGTGATTTCCATAAATGGAATTTTGCATTTATATCCCCCTCCTTCGTATTACATATTAGATACATATTCGAATCACTGATTATAGTAATGCAAAAAAAATACATTCTTACACATTCATCAGCAACTTTCAGGTCATATTTCTCGAGTTTTGAACGAATACTTTTCTATTTCTCAAACTGACTCGTCTGTTCAGTACCTACGTGATGTTTGAATTTCGCGGTATTTGTGTGTATTTTGCGAAATACACACGTTGGGTTATATATCGTTCCGATATATGGGCGCATAGAAAGTTTTTCAACGAAATCATTTTCAAATAGGTTGTGACCCTGTCAGAGGCTAGAATGAGGCATACAACGCATAGGAAAAAGGTAATGCAGTCTATGCACGCATCGCATAGAATCCATCTCTCGGAACGCAGCTTATCACTGGTGCCATAAATACGATAAGTGACAGTTGGTAAAGATAAGCACTAGTTATATAATTGTTATGTACATATAATTAAATAATATGTAATAGATATAAGATATTTACTCATTAACTTGTAATTCGACCTATAATAAATTCATTCAACTGACATCTTTAATTTGAAATCACAATACACCACAATCTTGTCTTCGCCAATCGGGATTGGAAAGTTTTCTCACAAGGTCGTTCTATTGCGCTTCCTACGGTTAACATTCAAATACCTTTTATTCTTTCTCTTAATTAAAACAATTCTGGATGTCTACGCTGAAGTACCCCGTAGCCCGTTCTATCAGCTCGTTAACAATAAAATGTATCTCTTACTACTACTTCAATTTTCTCAGCGTTTGACAACATATGCTACCTAAAATGGATACACGCTTCGGTTTTAGATTTTTCGTAGTACCTACGAAAAAGAACTTAAAGAGATGGGAAAGACAACTCAGACCTCCCTCTAGGAGAGTCTTTCTAGTTTGAGACACAGAAATTTCAACAAGCAAAACGGCAAAGCTATACTAGAACTAAGCAGAAACAAAGTACGGTTTTCTTACAAGGCATTGTCGCCTGGGGAAACGTATCGCAAAAATATGTCTGAAAGAGAATAACGAATGCAGATTCAGCAAGGCGAAAGCTGAAAGTCTGACATTAAACTGCACCCCAATCACATAAAACCGTACTAACTGCGCTAACCGTGCCTGTTATGAAAAATGTATAAACAATGTGCTTTAGAATATTATGTGATGTATTATAAAACACGGACATAACTTTGCACACACCATAACATTTACACGTATGGAAAGTTGCCTGCGTGATGGAATGTTGAAGTAGCGTATCTACTTTTTTACATACATATAGTATTCTCAAAATTATAACAAACTAACTTTTAATACGTTTACAACTGTTATTGCACCTCCTGCAACTATAATACTTGAGCCGATGGTATATGACTGAAGGACCGTATTGAAACAAAGTTACAGACTTATGTTTAATTAATAACATGTACATACATATGTATGTAAAGGGTTTTCAATAAAAAACGAAACCCACGTAAGATGACGTAAATAATAAATTGGTAAAACTAAAAATATCCCTAAGCTATCTAACCGGTGTAACCTGACTTGCTAGTCGATATTTGATTTGACAGTTTTTATATACGTCTCTGTTTGTGTCGTTCAGTCGTTGCTTAGTTGTGATTATTTACAATATAAACCTAACCTATAAAATTTTAATTGTCAATTATATGTAAATAAAAATTTCTGAAGGATTTTTATTTTTAAAAATATGTAGTACCATACTGTTAAATGGGTTGCATATCTAAACGAGGTCACGTGGGTTTCGGTATTTATTGAAAGCCCGATACATACATATACGAAGAAGTAATTAGAGAAAAAGAAGCAAATTCGTGTTAATTTCAAAGATCTATTATTTATATTTTTGTAAATGTTATTATACAATATTACAAAACCCCAATTTGTAATCAATACGGCCAATGAATTCGTATACTGCTGTGTTTATAGTCGGATTTATGGAACTTGTTCGTTACGTCAGTGTAATTAAGTAAAGTAAAACTTCATCGCCAGCATTCAAATCGTATCAGAGAGAAATGTCAATGTGTCACATAGCTCGCTTAAACAAGACACACGGCTAGATACTACATACTCGTATTTTATTTAGTAACAAAATAACTAATTGTATAGAAGTGAACGAATATAAAAATGACAATAGTTTTTTCATTTCATACTCATACTCGGGTTCATCAAAGTTTACCTATTGGCCTCTAGAAAGGTTTTTCAAAATTAACCGGTAATATACATACTGTGGGGTAGGTACAAAAAGATTGTCAATTTCACAGATAGTGGCAGAGTGTAGGTATGTGCCGCCGGTTTGTAATGACGGTCTGAGCCAAGTAAGTGGCGGAACACAAGGAAGTAACCGAACCTGCCATAACATACATACATTTGACTTCGCAATATATAAACGATTATGGACGAGTGTTTTGCTCATAAAAATGAAATGTAATCTGTTTGACTTGTGTTTTTATTAAATTATGATTTTACAATTTAGTATTAACTGATGTTCAACTAAATTTAGGTATAGTTTATTACATGCGTATCAATAACAAATTCCATCACTTCAAAGGACAAGTTACAATTTGGATAAGTATTAAGTGACAAAACCTACAAATTATTTAAAGGGAGCGTTCAAAATGTTCACCATGAGCATTAATATAAGCAGTAACTCTTCGTTTCATGCTTTCAAAGACATTGATTWATTATTTTACAGTTACACTCGGTACTGCATTGACGATTGCATCTCTAAGTTCTTCTATGGTATGCATGCAAACATGAAGTAGTCTAATGGGGTTAGATCAGCCAATCTAGATGGCCATCTCTACGCTCCAACAAACCTGAAAATAATCAAGCTTCAAGCTGATTTCTGCGTAATGTTCCAATAAACAATTCCAAATTTTTTTGTTGGTAACGTTGGACGGTTACAGTTTTCTCAAAGAAAATTAACTTTATCATTCGTTGCCTGGTCCTAGCTAAACAAACAAACTCCAATTCTCACAGGTTGCAACTGTGTTTCTTGAAATTCATGTGGATCCCGATTTTGTAAATTGATATAGTCCGTGAGATGAAACCAGCCTTCACCCGAATGATTTCTTTATCATGTTATCAATATTCCAATCGCTTATCATAATCTGATGGTAATAATTCCTCTGCCGTAGAAATTTTATAGGGACGAAAATGTAATTTTCTGTTGACAGTTTGCTGCGCGTAAGTGTATGATCAGTAGAGTTGGCCATCAATCAATTAAATTTGAAATCAATTACCTTTCCGATTATTAAGCCAAATTAATTTAATTGGAGATTAAACCAATTTCTAATTAACAACCAATGATTTTTAAATCTTGAATAACTTAAAGCCGCTATTGCAGCATCCACAACAGTAGTAACTGGTACATTGAAGTATTCTTCAAATCTTATTTCAACTGCAGAAAGGTATGTTCGTTCAAATATTTTACAGAATGTCCATTCATTTTCGCTGCAGCGCTACTAGGGAAAAATTACGCCCTAAAACATATTCTTTTTTCCCTGTAATAGATCGAAAGCTTCGGCTATAGGTTTTGCACAAGTCAAATATTATTCTAAATATTCAAGGTCTTCCGCATTTAAAATGTTTCGGTGATCTAGTGCCTTAAACAATTCGGGACATTTGGATCCAATATTTACTATTTGTTTTAAAGAATCATATAGACTATTCCATCTAGTTTCTCCAGGCTTTGAAAGCGTAGGGTTAGGTATAGTCTGAAGTATTATAACAGCTTTTGGACGTCTAACTGCTTTCCATCAAATATTATACTTCTTGATGACTTGTTTGAATGAAAGCTACCCGATTTGAAATTTGAAGTAATTTTCCAACATCACTTGTATGTGCACAACATGAATGGTCGTTCACTGGCTACTCTGACTAACCCGGCAGGAAGTTCGTTTGCCCTAATCTCAGAGAGGCTCGGTACCCTCTCAAAGTAACGCTGTGTTGTGTCTTTAGTTGTTTCAGCTTCCTGTGGCAGTTCACCACCACTTCGGAATCAAATTTGTCAACTTGTGGAGCCCTAAGAGCACCTGGAGAACGGAGGGCCGCTTCCTAGGCTAATTGATTCACCGTCTGATTCCCCGTCTTTTCAAATTCCAATACTGGTATCATTTGACGTTGTGGAGGCATCTACAAATCAACGATGAAGCTCTTGCTTGGGTTTGCAGATGTAGGTTATAGCAGTCTCCCTGGTAGAGATGTCAACTTTGTAGTGCAGTGAAACTGAAACGTACAATGGTGCTGTATTTTCGATGTAGGTAAAGAGGCCGATATGGTCAACGGTTCTATGTACCCGTGAGACGTTTGCATCCCCCAGAGTAGCCTCTGACCACAGCGCCAGGTGTAGCGAGGGAGACCAAGTATGGTCTCCATTGCCGCCGTCGGTGTCGAGGACTTGGCCTCCGTGATGCTCAGATAAGCAATACTCTGAACCTTGCTCAAGGTGCTTGCCGCACATCCTAGACTGGCTTTGCGCCACCAGAGTAGTGAAGCGGTGGTTATAGAGGGTACTATGACCTTCGTGTATAGCCAATGCACCATTACAGTTTTCAGCCTCCACGTTTTACCGCACATTTTACTGCAGGCCCAAAAAAATTCCGTAGCTTTATTTTTCATTTGTTCCAGGTGCGATTTGTACGTCAATTTGGCATCCAAAGTCACACCTAA
>ML217695.1:5128-26986 GCA_004785975.1 Popillia japonica | reverse complement strand
TATACCATAACAATAGGTTTTAATTAGAAAATCATTATGAAACGGTTAGAAAGATTTCATAATGAAACTCGTAAATGTACACATTTTTTGCAATACTTTTGACTCCTACAAATATCAATTAAAACCTGTGGGCATTACACCACGTGTTTTACTACTATTAACAAGTGCCATCTAATTGGGTTAACAGCGCATACTTTAGTTACCTATGTAGACTCAATGTCGCTGCTACATCGCGTTACTCCTTCCTTATCCAAGTAGTCACTAATAGAAACTTGGCAATTTAAAAATACTTACAACTACTGTAACAGATTGACTAATCTTAAGTACTACAATTAATTATCGCAGATATCTTTTGAGAAAGTAACAAAAATTACAACTTCGGGCCTCTCCTAAATATCTGACGCAATAGCATACGTTGCTGCATTAAAAAAAAATTTAAACGACTGACTTACCACACATAAGAGTCTCGCTGAGAGCTGAATTATGTAGAAAGTCGCTCCAGTCAGTCAGGACAGGATGCAAACTACCTGATCGCGTCCTTCCTACATCCAAGATTCAAGACAAGCTATTTAGGGGCTCTTGAAGAAGAGCCCAACAGAAAATCCGAGGGGAATATATAAAAATCACTTGAGATGAATCTTCCAACAATGGAAGTTTATCTCAACGCTCGCTAAAAGAATTAAAAAATGACGAGACTACATCAACTTCAACTCTCATTAACGAAGTTTGCAACAACTTTTCAGATTGTTTCGATGAAGTATGTAGCAAATGAAAATTTAAATGAATGTCATGAAAAAAACGCGGTTGCAAGTAAGATTGACTACTATTTGAAGACAGTTCGAATCGATTGTAGTCTTACATTTAGTGGACAACTGATGGGAAACAGCACCCAAATTTGTCAATATTTGTCAAAATATATCGTGTAGTAGTGGATATAACAAAAAACATGTTTCTAAAGCCGGTCTTGCTTACATAAACAAACGCAATTGCTTATTACTAGACTTGCAACGAATAGTCCATTCGGCCAAATACCGAATATTCTGCGGACTTCATCACCGAATAGCCGTATATTAGGCAAAAGTATTCGGCTGGCGCATGAACGAGAAAAAAAGGAGTAAACTACTACCTGAAAATGTAGAGAAATTAGTCTTTCTGAACCATAATTTTCCACTTCTATATTTTCATTACGTAATTCAAGTGCATAGACATTTATTTGATCGTTTTATGTAAATTTTTATAATACGGAAGTTGTTTATGTACTTATACTGCCACTCATCTGCCACTCAGCCTGCGGCAAAATATGTGGACTCAATTGGACGGCGCGCCAGCTCACTATTCTGTTATTGTGAGAAATTATCTAAATAGAAAGTTTCCAGAAAAATGGATAGGAAGGGGTGGTTTTGCCGAGTGGCCTCCGAGATCTCCTGATTTAACTCCAATGGATTTTTTTAAATGGGGTTATATAAAAAATATTGTCTACAGTAGCGCTCCTACAACAGCAGACGATATGAAATTGCGAATTAAAAATGCATTTAATTTGATTACGCCCAATATGCTGCTTAATGTGCGAAGATCTTTCGACAACCGAATAAGGCACTGCATTGAACAGGATGGACAGCATATTGAGCACCTGATGTAATAAAAACTATACATATAATCTAATAATAATTGTTGTTGTTACTTTTGCTGTTGCCAATTTCTATTGTGTGATTTTATTTGTTGATTTATTATAACACGATCATATTTGTTTTTTTTTTATTCATATTTGTATTATTAGATTGTTTTACGGTTATTCTATTCCTATTTACGATGTCAATAGATTAAATATATTTTAACTGCCTTAAGTGACAAAAACTTCCTGGCTCAACAAAAAATTCAAAACATTGTTACAGAGTAATCATCGCTAACTTTTTTAAACAAATTTATAGAGAAACTTGCTAAAAAATTGAGAAATTGCATATTACATCAATATTTTAACATTTAGGTATAGGGAATGCTACAGTAGTTTGAAAGATAACTAAAATGACATTCTGAAAAATAAATAAAATACAGGGTGTTCCATTTAAAATAATCAAGTTAATGGGGTTTACAGGTACTCATAAAAGAACGTCATATTCTGAAGATTAGGTCATTATCCCATTATTTCAGATTACAATACGTTTATTTTAAATCAATGCATGTCGAAATTAAACAACCTTTTCAAAAATATTGCATTTGACAAAAAATCAAAATATCTTAAAAACTGTGATAGTTACATATAGGGAACCTTTATCAAAGTTGGTCTTATTTTTTGCATAGAATTCAAAATTGCTGCTAAATATATGGTGTTCCATAAGAAAAAACATAACTTTGATGTGTCACACTTTTTTGGGACACCGTATATACTAAAAAATATTTTTAGATTGTAGCCACTATTGACCTGCACAATATAGCTTTAAAAGGTCTTAGAAAAATATTACCGTTTATACACAGAAGACCGTCCCGTTACCGGTGAAACACCCTGTATATTTGGTGTTGTCTTTTCAAATCCAAGAAATCACGAAAACACCATAGAGACAAACATGTATGCTTAGTTATGTTAACACAAATAATTTAAAAAATTGTAATATACATACATATCTGCCGAATGAGGCTAAAGTTTAAAATCTGCATCTCAAAAACAAACAACTTCCATGCAAATACGATAATAAGTTAGGTTGTATGTACATTCACGTCACAACAAACTAGTGCATTGGAAGTTTAGTGACTTATAGCATAGTTATTATATAAAATAATATAAATAGATTTGTAGTAAAACATTAACTAACTATTATCTGGCAATGTGATTCCACATCAACTTCTCCAGTATTCCCAGATATGTACAAAAACAAAGAGCTGTTAAATCGAGGTACATTGAAGGGCAATGCCAAGTTCCGTTTTACTCAATGTAACGACCCTCAAATATTTCTATTGTACAACTGTTCACATTTAACTTGTATGTATTTGCGTTGAAACGAATTTCGTTTAGCTTGCGTGTATTGACTATACTGTCAAGGAAAAATGTTAACACGTTTGTTCAAATTGTTTAGACAATGAATATAAGTATGTAGTAAAAAAAATTGAACCTAGACTGTTAAACAAAACTATACCGACAGGTCGTAAAAATACTAATATATACTAATTATTATATACATTTACATACATATGTATATAGACAGCATTATTTTTGACATAACCTGTTATTTTCATAGCTATCTATCAAAAATTATGAGCAATTTGTGTATCATTCTATCTAGATTGACAGATAACCGACCAAATAATTTACATCATATCGTGCGTTTTAGTCATATGTGAAATATCCTTCAAATTAAAGATATGTATAAAACATATTACCGAATATTTCAGTTAATTGACTCATTAAAAAGTTACAGTTAATTTTGCTATATTTGGGAACTTTTTTTAACTATAAGTATCACGCAACGCAAATATAAATAATTCACACAAAAATAGAAGCTATTACAGATTAAGTGAGTGACTTTAGCACTACATGTGATTATTTCAAAAAAATCATAGTAAATATTTTTTTACTATTGATAAAACTTATTCATAGCGATGTAACGAACGACCAAACTGCTTGATTGTCATAGGTGGAGGGTTGGTACTCAGTAGCTAAATTTTACGAATGATGTAAAGAAATACTTACATATGAATGTAAAAAATTGTAACATAAAATTATTTCAAGCATCGTGTAACATCTTGAGAAGCTATCGTAAATGATTTATATTTAATGTAACATACTACATACCAGTTTATTGAATTCCCAACATCACATTGCCAATTAGGAACAGCGTATTCTGTGTTATTCGGTATAAAACTAAAAATAGTAGAAAAACTCATATTCGCAAGTATTTCTTTATATAATATCGCAAAACATACCCTCAAACTAGCTACCACTATCTACTACTACAATCGCTAGGTTTGCAGATCGTATACGTTCGTTCAAAGCCAGTAAAAACTCCCGAGATTTTTAACACATGAGTATACACTTCAATGCATTTTACGTATGTAAGTAACGTCGTTAGGCATGAGTATTTATTTATTCAGGGGATTCACTCAAATGCATACATATACCTATTTATAATTCTACATATTTACCTAAACCTTATATAAGCAAGAACATATTTATACGAAGATAAAACTATTTGTGTGAATGAGCGTATAGAATAGACAATAACTTTGCGTTATTACAAGTTACACTATCGTACTCGAATAATTAAATAAATGTAGGTATTTTAAAAAGTGGAACAGATAAATAATATATGCACGTAGTTCCTTTCGCTCAATTTTCTAACAATAAACACAATAATGTAATACCTCCAACATACACATAGTAATTAAACTTTTAGTGTAGTATAAGCATTATCATTTTCTAGAAACACATCAACAACCGTAATCCACGGCAATGACGCTAATTCCTAGACATTAGTATCAATTAGACAGAAAGCTAGTTTCAGGAACTGTCCAGGTAATAAGCGCCTTCTTAGAACTCTATTTGGAGTGAAAACGACAATGACATCTAATACTACGTAGCGACTTCGGCAAGTAAAGCAATTGTAGCTGTAGTAGAGCGAGATAAATTAAATTAAATTAATTTTATACGATATGTAACGACACAGAAAATCCCAAGACCAATGAAGTAAAAGTTTAATGAAGAGTGCAAAAACATTAAACCATATGTACATCCCAAATAAATACGGTTTACCATTTTACGCTCCATATCTAGAGATCTATACAGCAATTAAAACCGGCAATTCAGTTGTAGTCACATAGAGAATGAACTTATGTACTTTATACGTATAGGATGGCCCATCAAAAACGAAACAGATGAATTATCACTAAAAAACCGCCGAAACACGTCAACTTTTTAGGATTTTTAGGGGGACAGAGGTATATGATATAAATTGAATATATTACCTTCACATCCCTACAAGGAAGACTACCCCTTCCCTTATCATCATAGGAACCTGGGGTCGAGTAATACCTTATTGAAAGGCAATAAAATTCTCATTACAATGGCAATATTGTTGCAAGATGTCATGCAATCTGTTGAGAAGAAAGTGACGAAAAACATTTATTTAACAATTAATTTTATTTGCAGAAAGATATAGAAATAAATAAAAGTTTTTACATTTTGCATTGATTTTACACTACACTGATCGTTAATTTAGTTTAGTAAATGTTCGAATTGACCACAACTAACTTTCATGCAATGGAACAAACGTCGGTGCTCACATTGTCGCGTTTATGTAGTAATTATCTGGCATTCATTCGTAGTACGTTGTCGCAGTTCGTTTAAACTAGTTATTTGAGTTTTATCAATCTTAATTTTTATCCAAAAAAGAAGTCTAAGGACGATACAACGAGCGATTTTGCAGGCCATTTAATAGGGCTCTGCTTCCAATTCATGGCCCAGGAAACAGATTGAGTGTAGTGCCGAGGAGCTCCATTCTGTTAAAAAAGGAACTATTATACTGACCGCCGTTCTCAATATGTTTGACAACATCAGATCTATGTTTTCTAACAATTTCATATACATTTCGCCGTTCAAATTACTATCTAAGAAGAAATTTTATCACAAAAAATTCCAGCCCGCACGTTTAATTTTTGTGTGTATTGAGCATACTGTTTACGAAATATCTGCGGATTGAAATCTGTAGCGATGAAACTTATACTTTGTCAAAATTCGTTGATTTGCTGGTACGATATACACCTAATACGGCAGATAATGTTCTTGTAGTTATTGTAGAATCGATAGCAATACAACTTCAATATGACTTTATATTGACGCATGCCGCAATTAATGCTTTCAATAAATCTTTAAACAAAACAACCGTGATTCTGATTTTAGTGGAAGTTGCAGATTTTTTTATCCGAAAACTGCTTTCGTAAAAGGAAGAGAAGATAAACTTCGTAAATTGGCCTCCGGAGACTAGCAGGTCCCTTCTCCACATTATAATAGGAAATGCAAATGTTGAGTGTGTGTGGAACACATTAGACGATTTTGCCTATAACATTCTATATATGTATGTATATATGTACGTATATAACATTTTTATTGCTTTGGAATGCTGTGATTTAGGTTTTAAATAAAAATTGTAAACTTCATATCGTTAGTAATGTTAATGTAATATCAAAAATTCTAATCGCTGGTATAATTTTGAAACTGCCCAGAAATTGGAGTCATGTAGAATTTACGCTTCTTTGTTAGAGATGTAACTGACAGCTATAAAATAATCTTGAACTTAAAATGGAGTTACATTTAATGACTGAAAATTTTTAAAAAATGCTTTTATGCGTGATACGTGTGCGCGCCATGTAATAACATATGTACAAGACCGTTCTATAATGAGTAAAATCTGAATTATACTAATATAAGCAATACCCACAATATACGTATGTATGTATAATTTCGTTTACCAATTGTGATGTTAACAAATCGTGTCCTATTTTTAGAAGTGTATTAACCGAAAAGCTAAACCGACTTACCGGACAAAATTTGGAACAATACATAGTTATTAACGTCAATAAATCAGTTGTGTCTAGATAAATTATATACACAATAGTGATTTATACATGTTTATTTAGGAAAATATATGGGAAATATCCTCACATACATATTCTGTATTTTAAACTGCCCTGTCTAGCTCAGAGAATGGAATGGTTGTTGACCTTAAACTTACATATTGAACGGATTCAATGTTTGCACCGCTTTCCGTTGATCTTTTTATTCATATACGCAGCCAAACAGGATGATTATTCAATGTGATGCTATTACGAACGTCGACTTTGTTTTTGCCTAACTTTAATGGAAACTCAATTTATTTTGACAACTTCATTCCTTCATTGTTGTAATGAACAATAGTTAAAAGATAACGTTTTACCAACTAATTAATACTGACGATTAAATATTTCAGCCAAATAATAGCATTTATATATCTAGGATCGATACTAGATTAGTTCCATGCTGTGTTTGATTTCAAATACTAATGGCTTTACTTCACGATATACGAAACTGTAATGATTTATGATGTACGCATACAGACTCACCACCTTCATTACACAAAAAGTTCAGTTTTAACGGAATGAGCGAGCCCTTAAATAATAGATTTCCACTAACAACTCGGGAATAATAATCTCTATGGCAATAATGTATTAAAAAACGAACAACCTTCTTCGTAAACAAGAAAATAAATAACATACTATAGATGTTTGGATGGTCAATACATTAGTAATATTTAACAATGAAACATGATACACTAGAAGTGTACCTATGTATAGGTTTGCTCTTAATAAATTTGAAAGTGTAAAAGTCGCAATAAAATTTATGTATGTATATTTTACAGGAAAATTAATATGTTACGACTAAATGGAAACAATTAAATCAAACCGTCCAACCACTTTCACCGTCTGCTGATGTTACTGATTAAAATCTATAATCGATATGTATGATAAGTTGCAAGTAACTTAGATAAGTGTTGCTGCATCGTATTCAGAAAACTGTAACAAAATCTGTAAACTGTATGATGAACATATGGTATGTCTGGGGTATATATTTTAGATTAAAACAAGTTTTTACAAATTAAGTTAATAGCAAAAAATAAACGAAATCTAATTGCTTAGGGAATGGGATTTAGTATGCCCAAAACCAATTGCGGTAATTCGTCAGTATGACCTCCATGAGCAAGTTTTCCTCAAATTATGCAAGGTGATTCGCAATTTCAAAGCACGCGAATTCACTCACTAAGTAGGAGTTATGTGCTAGTGACTTTATCGGCTACCGACACACAAGTCTTTTCTGTGCGTGGTGTCCAAGTTTGTCTGCGACACGCTTTTGAATTTGCGTTTGATAGGTAGATGTTTTTTTTTTCTCTGTGAGTGAGACAATGGGACAGTCAATGCATACGTATGTGCCTCCAGGAAACAATCAATCAAACAAAAATTTTGTTTGTGTTTGAGAATATTTAGTGCCCATAAGACCGAAAACGTTCGAACGAGAAGAAGATAGTAGTACATCACGCAAAGTATTAGTTATCATCATCAGAAAACGATGACAGTTCATTACACCTTGAGAGTGACAAGAGTGGCGTAGGTGCTAAAGAAGCCTGTAATCAAAATGAATGGAACGATCCAACGGGCAATCAGCCAAATAGTAGTAGTACCTAGTACCTCCTATTCCAAAAAAACTAATGGAAATATGCAGAAGTGTAAGAAAGCAGAAAATTTTTACGCACATTTTGTCATTGAGGAAATGTTGGAACATATCAGTCAGCAAACAAATCTTTATGCTGCTCAATCAAGAATCGCTTCTAAACGTCGAGTTAAATGGACGCCAACTAATAAAAATGAAATAAAGCGTTTATTTGGGCTAATAATATGGATGGGAATGGTAAACCTCCCATCCTTACGTTTGTATTGGTCTCAGGATTCAAGCGCTTATAATCCACATGAGATAGTATCCATTGATGAATCCCTAATCCAATGGGATTAGGAATTCATAAATAATAATTCATAAATAATAATAATGCCCCCCCGGAATGCCGTGGGCCATTATATTCAGATAGTATTTGAATCAATGAAGACACAAATACGACATTATAATATTATACTATGGTCACGGATACACCTACAACTTTCATGTTTACACCGGAAAAGCTCTTGGCAAAGAAAATACAATCACGTCAAATGTTGTTCTGTCTTTACTTTTACAGAAGCCACACGTTGTGTACTGATAATTCGTACACCAGTGTCGAATTGGCGATTAACCTCAAGACCTAAACACACACCTGATTGGTACACTTCGAACAAATCGCAAAGTAAACCCAAGTGAACTAATAAAAGCTAACTTAAAACGTGAAGAAGTTATAGCCAAAGAAAATAATTGAGGTATTACTGTCATGAAGTGATAAGGCAAGAGAGATGTTTTGGTCCTGTCCACAAAACATTCAAGCGAAAGAATAAATGTCAAAACAATCAGGGGAATTTGCTCCAAACCAAAAATTGTGGCTGAATGTAAAAAAGCCAAAACCTATATTGACCTATCGGATCAAATGAGTGCGTATAGCAGTCCCGGCGGATGCACTAACACGGCGATCAGATGAGGGAACCAATGATAAAATCAACTGTAAAACTGCACCAGACGGTGACTCTCTTGTCATTAAGAGTTTCTTGAACAATTTCTTGTAAATTTTCTGCAGGCCAGATTTCACAGTTTTAAGTATTGACTCCGCCATTCAGAGTAAAATGTGTCTCACCTGTCCGTAAAATTCGAGATTCGGGTTCAATTTCCATATGAGCCATTACTCGTAAAGACAAATCGTACCTAGCAGCCATTTCTATCTCCTTTAATTCAAACATCATTTTTAGTTTATATGGATAAAGTTTTAGAATTTTGCGTCAAATTTCCCAAACTGTGGTGTACGGCACTTGCAATCGCTTGGTTATCGCATTTGCATTGCTGATTGCTAGTGGATTACATCTGGCTATCTCCTGATTATCATAAAGAACCTCTGGAAATTAACCACTAATTCTCGGTCTTCGTGATCTTGGTAGGTCAATTACAGACGCAGTTCGATCAAGTTTTTGTAACAAATTGCGGTACGCTCTCGTTTGACAAGGGTTAAAAAGTTATAATAATTTAAAATATAACCCTTACTTTACGATAATTTTGTACACACATACGAAAGTACTAAATAAAAATGCTTAAATCCCATCATCACTAGCACTCATTTGATTATCGGGAGCACTCAATATACATAGAAGTAATAAATATTCGCGGGACAATGTACTTAAAATAACAGGTAATTTACATGTGCGTTAAAATAAACAATCCTGTAGACATTTCTTAAAATACCCAAACATTCTATTAATAGTAACAGTTTTAAATAATGTTACCGGTGAAAGTAAGATAAGCGTCAGAAGCTACTATTATCGGTTCAACTTTGGAACTAACTTTCTGAAGTAATGTATTATTAATTATAAATACGTATTATATCTTACTGATATTAATTTACGACTTTATCTAGCCGAGATATTTATGACGCAAATTAATTTAACTGGTAAAAAGATTTAACATTTAATCAGAGTAGGAAGATCTCATGGTTATAAGCGGAATTAATGTCATTACTTATTAAAAGCGAATCGAATAAACAAGTGGGTACTCAGAAATAATTTGAAACATCGCTTCTATTTTAGATATAAAAACAAATTTAACTTGACTACAAACTCACTTACGAAGTAATATATGAAAGGCACATTCCTAACACTCATCATGAAACTATGTAAAATTGCAACCTGTTGTCAGGAGAAATGAACCCTTTCTTACACTGAAAAATTTGTGGATTATCTCTTCATCTCTATACTTATATCCGGGTCAGTAGAAAGATTATGTTTACTTAGTTCCTTTACTTGAATGTACTAAATAGAAGTAACAATATTTAACTAAATAATCAAGTAATATTGACGATTTAAAATACTATAAACATCCTTACAATCTTTAAACGTTAAGCATATAGGTACTTTACAATAAGGTATATGCTTGCTATTTTGAGATATCTAAACTTAAGTTGAAAGAGTTTATACCACCTATTTTTACTTTCAAGATTTTTCTGACATTAACTCTGACAACAGATACTTATGTAGTTGTTTACATATGTTCTAAAATACCTACTATTAGGTACTGGGATTTGTTTACAGTATACTCTTTGTGTAAATAGAACTATATTATTTTCTTTTAAAAATTTAAGAAAAATAGAAAAGTAAATGCAATGGATTTTTGCGTACATTATTTAACAGTTTGCTTATACAAAATAATGTATTACTTTTATATTACCAATAAACTTAAAACCTACTTTACCTATGAACTCACACTTTCAAGTCATTCCAGTTTCCCATTGTCATACTCAGTATACATATTGCGTGAACTAAAATGAATAACATCCCATCATATGTACATTGAATAACAAGCATTTCCGTCAAAGGCAAGTCAATCTTAGAAACGAAACAGAATCACACTCCGATATTGTCTTTCCACTGCACCCTCTACACAAATTGGAACAATTCAATGACTGGACCAGATTGAACAACGTAATATATATAATCCATTATTGAAAAAGCATCTGTAATTCGATCAACAAGCGCATTCACCCAGAAGATTAACTATACTCAATTGATTTATTCCGCGACAAACAACTTGTATCATCGAATTAATTAACATGAACACCCAGACTGACTAATTCAACTAACGTAAATCAGAAAAGCGCCAGAGCCAAGATTAGATCCTTGCGGTACACGGCAAATTAGATTGCGAGATTTAAAATAATAAATTGGCAATATTGGATCTACAGTTAGCAAGTCAGCATCGCAAAACTGAAACATATCAATTGCTTGTCTCCAAAGCTGGCATTTTCTCTAATGATGAAGAATGATGGTATAACGCCTAAAATATGCTTACCGAAATCTAATTTCCGAAATCTATAATCAAGTTATTGATAAATAGCATCATTGGCCGATCTAGAGGAGGCGAATTAAAAACGGGTATTTTTTAAAGTTAGCAAGTTAAGGATTTTGAAATGATATGAAAATATAGAATATATTATACCTACATAAATTTACACATTTATCACTCTGACTAACTAATTTTTTATAGTCCATTCGCAGGCAATCCATAATAAAAAAATTTTGTCTGATCCAGGGCCACGCGGTATAACATTTTGGTCATTTTATATTCTTGGAGCAAAACCAGAATATTCGTTATAATGTTACTTGAATATTTGCCTTAAACAGATATAATGTTGATTGTTGATAATGGCTATGGCTTCGTGTGAAATTTACGATTTATCTCTTCAACAACTAACTAATCATAATAGCAACAGTTAATTTTCGTAAATTGTTTCCCCACTGACGTGCTTCTGAATGTTTTCTTTTTGTTAATCTTGGCTGAAGTATGAGACAGTTTACATAGTCTTTTACAGAGAGAAAAATACATTTTTGTGTACCTATATCAATTTTTTTTGGTTTTCCTCTTTTGTCAAATGTATTTCACTATTTCTCAAAACATATTCACATATTAATTAAAAAACGTGCTGTGTATGTCAAATTATTTCCCCTTTTGTCAAAACTGTTTCCTTAATTGTCGAAACTATATCACTTTGTTAATTATATGTATACAAAGGTAAAACAACAGAATCGTGAACGAGATACGTGCTTTAATAATCAAAGGCAGGAACAATGGTATTTCGCCAGTCGAGATAGGACGACGATTTAATGTTTCGAACACTGTAAGAAAAATTTAAAACACTTACAAAATATCAAGCTGAAAAAAACGCCCCAATAAATTTACTCAAGATGAAAAAGAAAATATCTGCAATTTAATTAATGCGAATTACACTTTAACTCTGAAACAAATAAAACCAAATTGTTAGAACAGAATCCGCAACTAGAGGCAAGCTTATCAGCCATTGAGAGAGCGACGACTGCATTTGCAGATATTATCCAAAGTAGGGTTGATTATGCTGTTCTATACAACAGAATACTGATTCATTGAGAAAAAGTATATTTTATTGACGAATTCGGGATTCAAGTGAATTCTTGAAGATCATATGGAAAATCACAGAAGAATAATACAACCAACAAAGTTAAGGCTCAATTAAGAAGCCGTGATCATGCGATTGCTGCTACTATGTGTATTAATTCATTACATTTATTCAGCATTCAAAACAGGTTTTACAATGTAGAACACTTTGGAGAATTCTTGACATTCTTGATTGACCACTTAGTCGAAGATAATATACAGGTTGCATATTTTGAACAACGTCCGATTTCATAGAACAGATGTAATTCAACAATTGATCAGAGCTCATGGACATCAGTATTTCTACCATCACACAGTCCTTTTTTAAACCCAATTGAAGAGTTGTTTAGTTAATGAAAACTAGCATAAGGGAAGACAGCAATAGATGAAGAACGACTGTATCTTTAAATTCATAATTCTCCGGATACTGTAATACAAGAACATTGCCAAAACTATGTTCGACATATGGAAACATATTTAGTCGACTGCCTGAACAGAAATGGAATTTTGAACTACATAGACTAATATGTGTTTTTTTAAGTATTGCGTAACATACATAGTATACATACATATACTTATGTAGTATCGTTAATAAATTGTTATCTTCTTTCTTTTCTAAAAAATTGTGTCTCGAACTTTTTTTGTTTTAATTTAGAAATTAAAAAAACAGGAAAATCATTTGCAATAACGTGAAGAAGTTTTGACAAATGAGGAATTTAATTCTATATAATAATGTCAAAATGATGTATGTGGGAATAGTTTTTAGAAATAGTGAAATACATTTGACAACAGAGGAAAACCAAAAGAAAAACACTGTAATTGCCTAGCAGCCATGCATCAATCAAACGCAGGAACAAACCTTTTAAATTCAAAAAACATAATTGCAACTTCTTTCGAGAAAGCTATTTTATAGGAAATTGCGGCATATTTAATTCATATCAATACAAAAAAAGATTATGTTAAAAATATCACATTGTATATTCAACTTTATTGCGATATTTTTAACCGCATAGTATGGAAAAACCACTCAACCAAAATTATATTTAATAGGGTGTAATAAAAAGATCTTCGTAATAGTTATTGCATAATTTCTAGCTTTTTTGACAGAAACATTGAGCAAATTAAAGGTGAGTAAAAAATTAGTTAGTAGTTGCGTTGTTGTAATATTACTTTATAAGCTTTCTGGAAACGTTTATTCAACAATAACATGTTTTACGTTAATATTTTAAGATTCCAAGAAGTTATATATAAACTTGATTTAGAACAAACGTTGATAAATACATATATCTTATCAATTCTGTAACAAGTCCTTAAATAAGGTTTATTGATGTATATAATCAATTAAACATTGTTTTTATACTTGTGGAACAGATAATAAGAAGGAAAACCCTATTTCGAAGGCAATAGAAATCGCAACAAATACTACAAAAAATCACATATGTACCTAAATATATCAAAAAAACATAATAAATAAATACGTAAAAAATATTTGCCTGTCAATGTATAAAAACAATTTTGCTGCAAAAATTGAAGTTTTAAATAACTTTTAGAACGTTACTGACTTCAAATGTTCACATAAGGAGCTATCCAACCTTCAGCATATCAATGAAAGTACCTCTCATACGAGGACGAGTTGCTAAAGAAGAGCAAAAATACGAGTAAGAGTTGTAAGCAAATTTAAAGCAAACTATTTAGACTAACAAGTTAATATTCTTTCCAATTACTCTAATTGTAGCAACAGTTTCATATTTACAATGAATGAAGTTTAATATTCATATACCTCCTTGAAGAACAAGTTTATACCTGCCAAATGTGCTATAAAGTGGTTAAGTTGAATGTTTTCTTTAAAAATTAAATAGCAAGACACAATGTATTATATTTTTGCGGTTGCAATTTAGAATTCAACATTTAAGCCCAATATCCCATTTTCCATCCCAAATAACAGTACGTATTACGATTACTAATGAACATATTTTTCTAAATTAGATAACTAATAGTAAAATCGATTGCACTTATCTTATAAATTCCTCTAAAAGTGCATAATGCATGGAGTAGAGACAGAATCGATCATAGTGTGTAGTATATAGAGTGTTAAGTTTCTCTCTTAAATCAGATACACACAGCTGGAAATATAATCTAGCCGTGTAATTCATATCACTTATCTTGGCATTGTTCTTTCTTTCAGAAATCCATTAGTTACGCTATGTTCGCAAACCAAATCAAATACTATTACAGTCTGGAGTAAAATGTACTTTTTCTCTAGTGTCAGTCTACTCTAACTATACAGTAAAATCTACTCTAACATCGTTGGAGTATATATTTTCGCTGTAGTTCATTCCGACTATCAAAGAGATGAGTCTCTTTTGCGCAGTAAAGAGTTCTAAAAATAGCCTTTTAGGCCATCACCGAAAAACATTAAATACACACAACTTCATTTTAAGCACTTTTTAGTTCTTAAGAAATGCTGACAACCTAAAGCAAATTATAATATACATATGTATGTATACATATGTATATGCATTACAAGCCAATTTATACATATGTCCCTGAAAACATAATGCTTGCAAAGTTGAATTCGATAGCAATCGTCATTGAAAATAAATAAAGATAATTATTTATGTAACATTTATATAAGATATATAATTTAACTAATCTGGATCTCCATCGGAAACAATAATCCACATATCGCCTGCAAGACCAATTATTGAACATTAAGAGAAAGAAAATACATATGTTACATACATCCCAAAACAGACCGTAATCAGTGTTGTATATCTCTAAGTTGCAATTGCTCAACATAGAATAAACCACTGCAAAGTCAATCATCTAAATCTCATATTACACAATAATTTGCCGGATAATATTATCCACAACAACAAAGCTAAAGGCCTGAAAACGATTGGAAGAAAAATAGCTATAGCACACATGTATGTATGTACATATTTATATATACATTACATCATACCCGCAGTCCACAGACTTCAATTGGCCGATGTCATTAGACTCCTCTTAGTTTAAATTAATTTCAAATCAAGTGACTGCTTTGAGAATATGATACAAGGTTCTCAAACTAATAGTATATATCAGTCGCTCATCCTGGAATCACAGGAATTTCCAAACTACTCCAATAATAATAAAGGAAATTAGGTTTTAGAGACGAACCATCTATACTAGACCCTACATTCAGAAAATCTGCCTCAATAACTCGTGTTCACTAGTGACAATTTCCACACTGACTTCCTTTTACTTATTGCTAGTAAACTAATTCTAACTCTATTCTGTCCATTGGGCATGATCCGAACTATGGTTTACTCTGAACTACTTTCGTACGAATTTTTAGATAAATGAAATATTAAATAATTTGATATACCCCTGGCAGATATTTATACGCAAAGAATCTGCTCTTGAGATATTATACAAACAAATTCAGATATTTATATAAATTTACCAGTTATTGAATCAAATAAAATCTCATCTATTAGTTGTTTATGTTCTTTTTGTATTTTCAAAATTTCAGGATTCGCCTTTATGTGTTTTAACTTTTTGACTCCTCACATTTACTTATTATTTTGAAATATCTTCCAATTTTTATAGTTCACATATCGATTTTGTAAAAAAAAACGTCAATTTGGCAGCTTGCTGCTTTACTATAATATTTTAAGTATCAATATTGGTATGTATAATAATAAGTGTACTTATTTCTTGAAACTTTATTTTTTATTAGTTATTTAAAATGATGACAATGGACAGCATGTAGAAAATATATAAATTTTAATTAATTGTAATTATAAATTTTAACGTATAAATCCTCAGTGTAGAAAACTCGCCAATAATAATATTATTATAATAATTAGAGTGTTAAAACCTCCCAACAGCTTGCGCCAAATACAGGGGGCATCAGCTGGCCATGAGTTACTATTACTCTTGCGGCTGTAGGCCGAATGTTGCAGTAAACTACACTCAATAGCTCAGCATTTAACTTGATATTTACTCACTAAATAAAAATAATAAAACTAAATATAATAATAACTAAAATAATACTACTATTACATATTCATAGAAGCAAGTTAAATTTAAATTTGATTGAAAAGTTTTGACTACTTTACTAATTTCGTATCTGACTGTGAGTGCATTTTGTTGAACTGCTTATATGATATATTAATTATATATTAATTTTTATTCTCAATTATTAGTTTAAGATTTTTAAGAGTACTTTTAAAAATGCCTTTTTTTTATTCAAAGCATATAGGAAAATTAGGCGCACGAAAGATTATGATGCGAAGAAACGATTTGCTTAATTTATTAATTTGTCTGGTATATTTCCTGCGTTAAAATAATCGTGTCCTACATTTTTCTGCATGCAAGAAGCTGACAGCATAATCGGCGAAAGTGTAAACTTTTCTACTAGAAGAAAGAAGTAAAACTATAATTATCCGCGTTAACATGTTTTCAAAGCAATACCATTTCAATTCTCACGTAAAATGGCTACATATACATAGCCATTACACAATTTACAAAGTACAAAATTCTCTCAAAAAGTTACAGAATTTTTTTAATCACAAAAACTAGATACATATATGTATTACGAGATAAACTAAATAAATTCGTTCACGTTAATTTGACAATAGATGGCAATAGATGTATGCTCTCATGGTCAGGATCTTTTATAGATCGGTAAATATGTAGAAGGCTTTTTAATAATGAAGTTCTAATAATTTTTACGTACTGCACATATCCAAATAAATTTGACGCGTTAACATCAATATAGTAGTTAAGTAGGTTGTGTATAAAATATCATCGTAGGCATACTTAATATACCTATTTTCTGAATTTAAATTTTTAATAAAAAATGTTAGGTGGCACATGTATCACTATATGAAATTTTAATCTGCTATACCAATATTTCCAATAACTCTTTGGGCTAACATTTGGGTTTAACCGTTTTAACCGAGTTACCATTGCACACGTTTTATACTTTGTGTAACAGAACACAGATTTTGAGAAAAATTATTGACTTGACAAGATATATACATAAATTAGATGGAAACTTGGTACTATGTATTTTGTGTGTAGAATAAACTGCTGCGTGTGCTTAACTCAAAAATCAGTTGGCTTATAAAAATTATAGCTCTTAATTTAAAATTTTAGTTTTTAAAATTTTAGTTTTATAAATGTCGGGAAAGTACACGTCATAAGTAAAATAACAAAAATTATAATATATGTAATACCATCAATATTTTTAACACGTGCTCTTAAATTTACATTTGCTTTAGGCATGCAAGGAAGGGTACATATTTCAAGTTCGTTGACATGGCATTTTATACCTGAATTGATTACTAATAAACCTCACACAGGAATATAAAAAGGCTGACTTATTTCACTGGCCATAAATATGTAACATTATTATATTATTTTGTTTTTCAGACTTATCGGGTTACCGGTGGAATGTACAACTTTTCAAAATTACAACTATTGTTTAACTCTATAACAGTCTCTATATTAGGTTCTATTTATACTAAAGCGTACATATATCTTTATACCTACACATGTAGAACTTACATTTAAAATGAATAGGTTATCAGATTCCATTCACATAACAGCAAATAATATTGAAATCACATGCCGGGAAACCCGGGCTGGAGAACAACTGCACTGTAACTTGGGCGTCACATACTACTGGGATGCTGCGAAAATCGATTCCCTTCTCGAAGAGAACTTAAAGTCTCACACACAACCACACGCTTACATGTGCTACTCTTTGTCGTGGAGTACATGCGATCGCTCAAATTCACCATAAGTGTGTTGTTTTTATATTACATTTCCATGAAGTCATTCGTTTGGAACTTACGCCTCATACAAAGAACGGTGCTCTCACCCAACTAACGTGGAATTGTACGAACGAAACATTCAGTGACCGCCTGCTGAGTAGCGTTAACGAACTAACCTACCGGCTCCTACTCTCTACCTAACAGACCTGTTTAACGTTCCTGAATATTTAAAACGAAGCGATCGGTGTGTTATAAATAATTTCTACAATCTTTCTGACGTCGCTACAATTCATTCCCTCTCCTTTCAATATATGTTCAAATATCGTACGATCATATGTCGTCTTTCATGAGACAATGTACAATATGCAGCATCTACGTGTATGTTTATTTTCTTGCTGTAACAGCAACAATTACAGGAAACATATCACTCAAAACTGAGGAAATAAACATATTAATATTTAAGTTATGTTAGGCCAAAGCCTTTCTAAACAATCAGAAAGCATGTGGAAAATTTTGCTCACAACTCGCAATTCTGCTACAATCTCATATGTATGTATGTACACAACCCTCAAATAGAACAAAATTAGAATTCGTTTCAGTTGTGCAACTTTGTATTTTAGATCATGTTGTATTAAAGCAATGACGATATTAAATTGATTAAATTCATGCTCAATGAATTTAGAAAAGATTTGATAGAAATATATTAAACTTTTAATTGAATAGCCTTGTAATTGAACTTTTAAAGCACATAATATCAATGCAGAGTTAAATTTAAAAAGAGAGTAAGTATGAATGTGCTGATAGAACTTTTTGCGCGAAGTAGATATAAACTATTCTAATAATATCGAAGATGTGGTTTATACCGTACTTTGTTACACCCTTGTGTAAAAGAGAAGTATAGGTAATGCAATTAACGCAGCCAATACAAATCTAATGCGATCAAGGTACCTGTTTACTAAAAAAAAACATAAATACTGAATTTCGGTTTAATTATATTGTCAAAATAAAAAGTTTTCGTTTCAACTGATTCAATTATATAACATACAATTCAATATTTTGAAACCCCTCTTCTGTAACTATACGTATATCTGCGTCGATATAAAATCAAATGGTAATACTGCTTGTTCACTAGGAACCTTGTTCTTCTATATCGAAATCATTTACTTCGCTAATCGAAAAGCTAGACTTTTAAAAACACCCGTTTAGACATACCTATAGGCAGTTTCCACTTGTCCAAAACTGAAACTGAACTGCATTAACTTTTGAACTTAGATCACTCCTATGTCAATTGACTACGTAATTCTGGTAGTAATGTCAGGAAACAAGAATTTTTAGTTTTGTTTCCACGCTTTCGAGTTCTGAAAGTTACTCTTCCATTAAAGTTGCGGTCACCCATACCTTTTGTTAGCTTTGAAAGTAACATAAAATTCTTAATCAGCGCGGCCAGAAATCAAAGCAATCGCACACTCGTTATTCGCTTCCATACCCACTTGTTTTCAGAAAATCTCGTCTTTTTTGTTAAGTTTTCTAATCAATTATTTGACACCTTTCTGCTAAAATGAAAATTCAAATAGCAGTCATAAAATGTCATTAATCACGTCGTTTACTTTTCACAAATTTTGTCTTTCGATTTTATTTTCCTCCAGTTTTAATTATTGTATAAGCAATGGGAGTTTTCCACGTTTAATTTTCCCTGTCAGTTCTTGGACAACGTTTCTTCTTCGTTAAATTTATTCATTCCATGTTTCCTATAACCAATATGTACTTACCTAGCTTGACGAAAATTGCATAGGTACTACTCAATTGCAACGAATCAAAAATCAAATAATATTATCAAATAATATAAGTTTAACGTCTTTAACATTCTCAATGAAAATGTCCAAAAACAAATATGTAAATCATATGTATTTGCAAGGCCACGAAACACATTAGAAAAACACTTGCAAATAGAAATTTCTATTCTAACAATTCTACCCACGGACTACAGAAAAACATTACGAAAGAACCCAAAGAAAGTCCAATGAAAATCTAATGAAATTCAACTGAATTAAATTAGTATAAATAACATTTAAATATATAAGTTACAATAATTTTGTATCTGTACTTTTCTTTTTTAAAGTCTTAATATTTCCTAGGTTACACCTACTCTGACAAGATAGTTTCAGTAGTTATGCTGTGAGAAACGATGGATTTGTGGCTATAGTCATCTCTTTAAATATTGCTCCTGTTGCAGCTCCATTACATCTAAGGACCCAAAATAGACTCATATAATAATGCAAGACAAAGCCTGGTGCTGCTGTAAATAATGATAAACTAATAAATCTACACACTGGTTTTGTTAAATATGTGCTTCAGCAAAATATAATCACTTGAATTACTCAATAGACTGGACAGTTCCGGTAGTTCACACACTGTAAAAGTAAGAGATCTGATATTCATTTATACCTCACAAAAGTGATGTATTGAAAAAGAAAAGACTTGGCAATCAACCAACAAGCAAAACAATATTATTACTGAAACAAATTTATCTGTGACAAGAAGCCAAAAAATGTAAAGTTAATCGCAGTTCTGTAGAAAAAGAAACAAAACAGTGCCATTACTATACCTAAACGCGCTTACATTAAAGAATTCAAATTTCTGCTCAACTCACAAAAATTTAGATTTATTGTAATGCGTATAGATAGTATCTTCTAATCAAAAATTTCCAACTATTTCCACTAGTTACTAAAGACAACAAGTGATACATATATCGACCATGCCTGATCGATGGCAAACTTCGATTTAGATAGTTCTTAGCCACACACATTTTAGATATCATTACGCTAAGATGTTATAGGCGTTGGCGTTGCCATTGTGCTTACTTTCATTTAAGAAAAATCGTTTTTATAGCCGGCAAACTGGTAGCAAATAGCAAAACATTGGTTAAATAATCTGAAGAATGATTTATGATCTTTAGTTTGAGTTTAATGGAAGAAATATAGATTATTAAGCATGTTCTAAGAGATCAACGTTTTATGACAGACTTTCTTGACAAATACTGCTGGGTCTATACATATAATAGCAAATCGTTTTAATGGAAACACATAAGAACAATTAGCAAATGAACAAGAATAAGAGCATTAAAAGAACATAATTGTGTATAAGTAAAGAAAAAGCGTGAATATCACAAAACAGTAGTAGTAACAAACTCGAAAGTACCAAACACTCAATGTCGATTAGCAAAATAACTTAGTTATTCAATTCCTACAACGTAATAAGGTAGCAATTTGCGCAACACGTTTTTTCGTATAAGAATTGCACCAAAATATCTTCTTTAGAAACCGAAAAATGTGGCCTACTACATGAAACTCAAAACTAATGTCACCTCTCATTAACTGTAACCAGTAAATAAAAGTATTTCTGCTGTTATACCGGAACCCAACAAAATAAAGGAAGAAATAATAATAATAATAATAATAATAATAATAATAATAATAATAATAA